>LKNJ01003580.1:49326-64765 GCA_002120245.1 Maccullochella peelii
GGCAGGATTTAGGTAGGGGTGTGGGGTTGTGTCGGGGATTGGTATTCAAGATCTTGAGTGGATGAGTGGCAAAAATATCCACACAATATGCCTCAGTCAATTAGCGTGTGCCATGTTGCCGCGCTGCATTCATACATCATCTGAGAGGTTTTAAATCGAAAAACTGACGTTGCCAAAGTGATGACATTTTCAAGCAGCTGAAAAAGCATTCCCACTTACAATGTTCCCCAGAATAAATCCTCTGCATTGTCAAGATATAAAGCAACTTCATTAAGGTATTATTCTAAGAGATGCATATTCTTGTTTTTCATGATATAGATATTTGTACCGAGTGCTACAGTGTATAATACCACATGGACCATTAACAACAATCTCAAAAATATAGTTTTAAGGCTAAATACTGCATGTAACAGACGTGACAGGCTCCCTCAAAGCTTTTACTCTATTAACACATGGTACTGTACAGTTTGTGCATGAATATTAAGCATTTTTAGCAGAATCGCATCCAAAAATTGAAAAAAAAGTGACATCCTTCCTCATAAAATGATTGATAGCTTGAATTACAGAAGACTTAATAACCAGTGGCGTCAGCTAGTAATGACAGGCCCCAGCGCAAGATTTTTTTTATGAGCCATACTTAACACTGAGACGCACACAATCATGCACTTGGATTTTATAGGTGAGATTTTAAAAAACAAAAAAAACAATTTCTCATGCAAAAGGTTTGAGTTTTGTTTAAGGAATATGTGAGGCTACAGGATTTCAGGACTGTATAGTTGTGATCTAGGTTCAAAGCAGACTTTTACAGTATTTTAATGTAGTAAATTCAAATTATAAAGACAGTTATTAACCATAATTAAATTGCTAATTGGTCCAGAAAGATTATGAGGCAGAGACGACAATGTTTAATGGCCAAATAGACCGCAGACAAAACGCACCTTTGGAACATGACTATCAATAGTATAACAGTGGAAATGTAGGAGTAATAGTGACAGCCATAAGAGTTACAGTGAAATACTCATTTATGCCAGTAGATGTATGCTGAAAACAAACCATCCAACAAATGAGATGCTAGAAACAAGTAAGATGAGAGAAAACAAAGGGATGATCATTATAGAACTGCAGGAAATAAGCATTTGGTGGTTGGGTTTCAATGGTCAGCACCTCAACATGTTTAACTTTGTTTTTGTTGTTTTTTCCCCCCAGAGAAATCAATGTCATTTTAAAATTGGTGTGCACTGTTCTGTTCAGGCGTCGGGCTCAGTGTCATTGAACACGAATGTTTGGCAAGCTGAAGTCTACTCAGACAACAATAGGCTCGGCTCAAATTAAAAAGAAAACACTAGTGAGGCCACGTGTTAAGGCCGCTGTGGCTCCCGCAACTGTAGGAATCTGTTCTGGATTTATTGGTTTCAATTTCACACCTCTTCTCTTTTAATGCCCGCTGTTTTGCTCCGCTCCTCCTCTCCTGTGTGTGTTCCTCTCGGCTTCACCTCTCCTCTCCAACCTGCTGCTGAGCTCCCTCCAAACTCTTCTCCTTTTATTCCTTCTGGTTTTTGTCTCATTTTGTCCTCCTCGACTACTCTCATTACAGTTATCCCTCTCCTTTGTGCTGATTTGTCTTCTATTTTTTCATCCTAAAGTACCATCCTTGGTTTCCCTTTTTATTCGTCATCTGTAGTGATCTCTTTGACTTGTTTGTGCTTGTTATTCTCTTCAGTGATGAGAGTTTTCCTTCATGTCGTATTTTACAAAAAGTTTCAAATCCTTGATTTGTATTGCAACCACTGCGCTACAACAACTTTAATTAAGGTTAGGGAGTGTATGAACATTATTTCTGCCTTCCCAAAGTAGATGTGGGTCTAGGTAGTAATGGTTGAACATTTTGATATTTAACGGTGTACTGTTTTTTCAGCAGCTCCTCATTCAAAATTAGGGAGTGGCTTTATTTTCGCCATTTTGTTACCCTGCTCGCCACCCAAATAATTTTCATACAGTCCCATAGGCATCAAAAATGTATCTAATGTTAGCATACGGTTTTTGGTGATGGTTAAACAAAATGAAAACCATTTGCTGGAAATAAAAATTTCACTCACAATTCCAAACTTTCTCATATATTAGCGACTGAATCTGGGTCATCCAAATGAATACAAATGTATCCGCCCCCATTTACTCTCCACTTCATTACTTCAATGTCAAACTACCACCTGTTTCAGCCATGTGACTCCACCTTCTGCTTCATTTTAACCCGCAGAATTAGTGCGCATTCATTTTTTAAAATTATAATAAAAAATTTCAGGCTGCATTTTCTCCTGCTGTATTGTCTCCTCCCCGTCTCCTCTCATCAACGGGGCTTTTACCTGCCCTTCCTCCGTGGCGGTGTCTGTCGTCCCAACACAGAGGCAGAATGACCCGCAGGCTGTGAATTTAAACGAGGCTGAGAGCTGGGCAGGTCTGGGCCGCACCCGGCCATATGGCCGTGTCTCTGATAGAGGGATGTGGGGGTAGGAAGGAGAGATGAAGGAAGGGGGCAAGGATGAAGGGGTAGGACAGAACAAGGGAGAGGATGAGGAGAGCTTACTTGGCAGAATGAAAAAGAACAAAAGGGGGGTTACAACTGAGAACAGAGCAACTGAAGTAGCTGGGAAAAAAAAGAGAGTGGCTCTCTCACCTGGAAGAGGGAGGAGGAGGAACACAGAGGTGCACGTCGAGGAGGAAATTACCTGGCATTAATCTGGAGGTAACAGCAAAGGAGGATGGAGGAGGGAAGGAGGGAGGGAAAGCTGGTCGCAGGTGCCGACGAGGCACTGGCTCACCTGGCAGAAGAGTGGAGCTCAAAAAAACAACGGAAAGGAGAGAGGGGACGCAAGGAGAAAGGGTAGAGAGAGGGATCAATGCCAGCTCTTGACCAACATCTGGCAATAATCTGGAGAAGAATTGAAGAGGGAATACACTGAAAAAGTTTAACCTTGAATAAAAAAACTAATATTTCTCACTAAATATTTTTAAGCTGAATCAACATCATTCTTTTTGTTTAACTGAAACTTGACTTTAATACGGGCGGGCAGATTGATTCCCAAAGTCTCGATACTACAGATACTAAGTCTTGTTTTGAGTATTGATACTAGCGTCGATAAGATCGATAGAACCAAAATTAATTGATCCAACTGTGCACACATCATGCACAGTCTAATCGCATTTATTCTTAATAACTAGCAACAGTGGAATTATGGAAACAGTGTAGAACCCAATGCAAAATACAATTCACAAGCAACTTAATAGATTCCAAATAAAAAAATAACACTTAAAATTAAAAATTAGACCACAAGAATAAAGAAATAACTTTATACCGTAGGAGTTATAAAATGTATTGAATGAACAACAACATTGTTATAGTTTTTTCAGTGTACAGAGGTTAGGAGACAGAGGGTTCGAATATTAGGGGCAAAGGAGGAAGGGGATGGACAGAGAGGAGAAAAATGGAAAAAGCAATTTCGGGAAGAAGAGAATAGAAACTGAAAGATGAATAGGTCGGCAATACTAGAGAGGAAAGGACACAAGGATACATAGAGTACAGAGGGCCAGATGGAGGGGGGGGGGGGCAGGAGAATATAAGAGAGGACAGGAAGGAGGGCGGGAGACAAGACATACTGGCCTGGTGCGGAGCCGGCTGTGGAGGCTGGGTGTCGGGCTAGTCTCTGCGGGCCCAAGGGTGCAGACGGACAGAGGGAGGGAGACGAGGGAACAGAGATCAACTCTGTCAGAACTGGGTTCATACCCCCGGGGCCACAGAACTGGGCTGGCCCGCGGAGAGAGTCAGAGGAGGGGAGAGTGGGAGGGGGGCGTGCAGTGATGCTATTTATATCATTTTATTCTGGACTTAAATGTTACACAGAAAGAGAAAAGGAGATATATGTGAGCACGAGACATAGATATTTGTGCACACGTTTCAGCATCGGTGCATACGAAAGTAATGCATATGCATATTTGCACTCATAAATCAGTCAATAAGGGGGTTGTTGCCTCTAGAAGGACACACACAGAGAGCTCAGCATCCTTTTGTCATTGCGGGGGGAGAGCCATACATCCGAGAGAGCAGCAGAAGCAAGACAGAGACAAAGACGGAGGGAAAGAGTGAGGTAACCCTGCCTTGTCCCCAGCACCGAGGGAAATCTCCAACTCCAAGGTTAATTAAGCACTGGAAATGAGATCAAGAAGCTTTCCCTTTCCGACTCATTAACCAATCACAACGCTTCTTCAAAACAGTTCAGCACTCTTCTGAGAGTGCAGAATAATTGTCTGTCAATGCAGATCAAAAATCAAATCATGCGATTGGGCAGGACTAGCTTCGGCAACAGCCAGGGGCGTGTGTGTGGATGTCCAAACAACAGGCACAAATTACTGTAGAGCATGCTAGAAAATGATATGGCATTATTGTGAAAGTACTTGTTACAGTACATGGGGGGGGGGGTTATTTAGCAATGCAGACAACAAATTTAATCAGAGTGTGAACTCAAAAGCACAAGATGCTGAAGACAAAGGCTCAAACGTTTTGACAACTGCCTGAAAAACTGCAAACCTTGTGAGAGCTGAGGTCTCATGGTCAGCTAAGGCTACACAATGAAAGAGCTTCTTCAAATGCTCCTCCAGCATAATCTCAGGGAGAAGAAAATACTTTAAAATGAGACATTTCTATTTTTTGACGATGGTTTTTAATAAAAACTACCACTCGAAAAGTCTCTGTCGGTGTCGACCAATGTCAGCTTTTTTAGTTCAAATGACCAAATATTCCAAAGCTGAAAATCAAAGCTCCCATTCAAAGTTTGGTAGCAAATGCCCTTAAGATCTGAATGCAGCTCTCTGTCCTTTCTGTATAAACAATTTGAACTACAACTTGCGTGATCCTTTCAAAGATCACTGAGAAAGCTTGGGGATTTGAGTCATATCAAGACTCTTCCGATGCTGAACCTGGCCTGCTACTAAACCCCAACATAACCACCAGGAAACAAACTTATCTACCTAGTCTAGAACTTTCTTATAAATTACTACAGAGCCGTAGGGGCTACTGAAGTCATAATTTTAACATTAAATTGATAGTAAGACCATTTAATAATGATACCCCAATAGTGGTTTGATTCTGTTGCTCTATAAGAGAGTCCACAGTGATTTAAGGCTCATATCACCATATTTTGACCCCAGATCAGTGGTTCCACAGTCACACAGCCACAGGGCGTTTTACCAACAAGTACTGTGCCACTGACAAGGTCACTGCATGGAATTCTTTTACACAGGAGCAGAGATCATGGTGTCATAGTCTGACCATCACTGCAGTGTACCAGTATGTTACACATACTGAACATGGCTGGACTGCACTGTGAAAGGAAGAAGAAAAAACAAGAGGATTGCTTGAGCATCAAATCTGTGCTTAGTCATGATTATGTTGTGTTATGTTGTAAAATGAAAGTGTAAAGGGCAAATGAAGTGCTCTGGTTTATTCCCTTAGAGCAGGGATGCCCAATACGTCGATCGCGATCGACTGGTCGATCGCAAAGGTAGTGTGCAGGGCATAAAAAATGAGTGGGGGAGCTGGACCAAGTAAGAAACCAAAAACTTATCACTTCCATCCGGAATGGGAGGAGGACTTTTTTTTCCACAATGTCATATTCGAAGTGCGTTTGTCTAATCTGCCAATTTACTATCACTATTCCGAAGAAGGGAAATGTGGAGCGGCACTTTCGGACTGTTCATAAAAACTACGACACTGACTTCCCGCCGAAAAGCGAGCTGAGAAAGCGAAAGGTCAAGGAACTAAAATCACAGTTGTCCGGACAGCAGTCATTCATCAGAGTAAGGTAATGACCAAAAATGTACGTAATTGTGTTGTGCCATATGGGTTCATGCAGTATATATAAAGGATGCTCAGTATATATATAAATAAATATATGTTTATGTTGTTTACATTTGTAATGTAGGTAGATCATTTTGACTTGGTCATTTTAAAACTAGCTCGCAAGCCGAAAAACTGTGGGCACCCCTGCCTTAGAGTGTATCTCTTTCATATGCATATCTTTTTTTACATATACAGTTGAATTTGTTTGATCAAGTTTGCATTCATAATGCTACCACTTATAATGGCAGAGGTTGGACATTTCAACCATTTATCCAGCACTTTTAGCTATTAACTGCTTATCCAATACTTTTAAACCAAGATAAAGAAAGGTACTTGGGAGCAGGTGAAGAGGGTAGTGGCCATGGAACCCGCATTGATTGGCACCCCTTAANTATCAAGAAGTACAGTTACAAGGCACTGTGAAGTCATGGCTGAGGATTTGATACAGCAGCTGTGGAAGGACATTGCAGACTGCGAGTGTTTCTCATTGCAGCTGGACGAGTCTACAGACGTAAGTGATACAGCCCAGTTGTGCATTTTTATTCGGATGGTGTTTACAGATATGACTGCAAAAGAGGAGCTGTTAACAATACTGCCCATGAAAGAGCACACGCGGGGAGAGGACATTTTTCAGTCTTTCAAAAACTTTATTGAGAAACCCCAGCTCCCAGTGTGCAAATTGGTGTCAATCACCACGGATGGTGCGCCCGCAATGATTGGCCGCTTGAATGGATTTATTGCCAAGTGCAGGGAGGACGATGCTTTACCCGACTTCCTTAATTACCACTGCATAATACACCAACAAGCATTATGCGCAAAAATGCTAAACATGAAAGAGATAATGGATGTGGCAACGAAGATCGCCTGTTCTATTCGAACTAGATCTCTTCAAAGACAGCTGTTCCGTGTGCATCTGGAAAAGGCTGACAGCGACCACTCTGAGTTGTTGCTACACACTGACGTGAGATGGCTTAGTAGGGGGAAATTCCTGCAGAGATTTCGAGAGCTCTGTCCGGAGATAAAGGAGTTTCTCCTTGTCACTAAACATGCAGAATACAACCAACTACATGACGATCAGTGGCTACTAGACTTGGCATTTTTAACCAATCTGACCAACATGTTGAATGATCTTAATATAGAGCTGCAAGGAAAAGACAAAACCGTGGTCGATATGATCAGCTCAGTTAATGCTTTCAAACGAAAAATGCAACATCTGTCCTCAAAGCTGCAGCGCCATGATTTGGGGAACTTCCAAAACCTCACATCCAAGCTGGAGATGCAATGGAAGGCGTGTGCGCAACTTGACAGTGCACGCTACACAGAGCAAATTGACAATTGTCTGTCAGAGTTTGACAGACGCTTTCAAGACTTTGCTTTACTTGAGCCAGTCGCTACATTTATGTGCTACCCATTTCGGGAAGATGTTGAGATTGATTCACTCGCATCAAAAATTGCAACGCTGTTTCACCTGAACTCATCTGGAGTGGAGGATGAGATTTTGACACTACAATCTGAATTTCAGCTGAAGTCCAGGGCTCAGGGACAGTTCTGGAACTTACTCACAGAGGAAAAGTACCCAAACATGAGGAAATGTGCCACCTCCTTGACTGCATTATTCGGCTCCACTTATTTATGTGAGTCAGCCTTTTCCCACATGAAGATTATTAAGTCCAAACACCGTTCCACCATGACTGATGATCATTTGGAAGTCTGCTTGAGGGTGGCTACCAGCAGCTACTGTCTGGACTATGCAACCCTGGCTGATTCTGTTCAGTGCAAGTCATCAGAGTAAGGTAATGACCAAAAATGTACGTAATTGTATTGTGCCATATGGGTTCATGCAGTATATATAAAGTATGCTCAGTATATATATAAATAAAGATATGTTTATGTTGTTTACATTTGTAATGTAGGTAGATCATTTTGACTTGGTCATTTTAAAAGTAGCTCGCAAGCCGAAAAAGTGTGGGCACCCCTGCTCTAAGTCTTGTCTGGACATGAGACCTCTAAGCCTTGCTATTTGTTTTAGATAATAAAATGCTGATTTAGTTGTTGCCTTGATGTGGCTGCTGAAGCTCAGATCTGAGTCTATGTTTCTAACTTGGGTTTTTGTCTTTATAGCTCCGGAATCAAGCTGAGCAATAACTTTCAGTCTTTCCTCCTTGTTGCCAAATACAATGAGTTCTGTCTTGTCTTTATTTAATTGAAGGAAAATTTAATTGGATCCAAGTTTTTACTTTCTCTAAGCACTGATAGAGTGAATCTAGGGGGCGTATTTGTTAAAGCGGGACTACTGGTATGTCACATTCACTGAACAGATGTGTCTACAAGTAGCAGTTGCAGGATAAGGAGACTGAATTCTCCTTCATTTTCCAAGATTGTCTTGAGTCAGTTGTTTTACGTTTGTTAAAAGCATTGAAATGTGTATCTGTGATATGCTAGCATAAGACAGTAGTATAAGAAGAGAAATGTCATAAAGTCATCAAACTGACTCAGTACTTTCAGTTACACAGCAGTATGTATGCCAACATTAGCCACCATAATCTAAACTATGTAAGACTGTAGCAGCAAAACCCCATTCAATACAAAGGGTGTACTGTAGCGATCAAGGATGCTTTTTATTGCTTACGAATTCAACTTTTCTTTTAGGAGGATTGTGTTATTTCTTCCTTAAAAAGTTACATAGTGTTGCTTTAAACAAATAAAAGTTAATAGAGCCAGCAGGTGATTAACTTAACTTAGCATAAAGACTGGAAGCAGCTAGTCTGGCTCTCTTTATCTCACTCAAAAACACACCTGCCAACACCTCTAAAGTTTAAAAATTCACACCTTGAATCTCTCTTTTTTTTTTTATCACTACACAACTGAAAATACAACGATACACTACACCCTGGTGGATGTCATAAAATAGTTCCAGCAGGTACCTCTATCATATCTAGTCTTTATGCTAAGCTATGCTAATCACCTCCTTGCTCCAGCTCCACACTAAGTACAAACACATGAGACTGAGAGACTAATATCTATCTTCTCATTGCACTCTCAGCAAAAAGCGAATAAGCGCATTCCCCCCCCCCCAAAAAAATCTTCAACATGTTATTGTTGTGTTACATAATTATTGAAAGGTTTCTATGGGAAGCTGTTAGCTTGAGTTCAGTATAAGTTCATACTGAGACAAACTCCTCACGTTATACCTGTTATTATCCTGTCAGTTAAGAGCCACAGGTCCAGATTTTACCAGAGGCTTGTTCAAGGAAAAGAACACTTCATTAGTAAAATGGCTAAATTAGAAAGCCATGATACAAACTATTTGCAATGAGTCAAAAGCTGGCCAGCAGCACTGGTCAATAAATAAAAAAATACTCATACTAAATGTAAAACTTACAATATCATGCTGACATAAAAGCAATTTCAGGGTTGTTTCAGAGACAACAGCAACAAATACATAAAGCACTAAATACATGCTATGTCCCAGTTCCATACTTTGTACAACACTATTGTCAGACAAAACATTGATTCTGTTCAATGATAACTTTCCTTTCACGTTCAAAGCCAATGTTTTAAAAATAGTTTCTTTCTTTTACTGTGACCGTGATCGTTCCCAGACCATGCACAGATATTATAGAAACATTAATTGTTGATCAGCAACATAACATAAATACGAGTCTCGCAAAAGTCGGATGTGCCACACAATCATCCACCCCCCGACCACCACACCCTTACCTTCCACCTCGCTACATAACGTGCACACCACTTCCTGCACGGGCACTGAACACTGGACACAAATCATGCGCAGCAGAATAATCCAAAATGAACATAAATACTAGAGATACTGGGCTGCAGCTAGTTCTAAGCAGGTTTCACACTCAGAAGTTACGAAGTTAAGTACATGCACAAAAAGAGATACAGGCATAAACGCTTGATTTTAGCAAAAGGGAAATGGAGGAGCTGCTTACAGCTGAATTTTTAACAAATTAGCAAAACGCAAAAACTGCAAAGTACATTGATTTCTTGTATACTAACTAGAAAAACAAAACGAGTATAGGTTGTCAACCTTTTCCAAGCCCAAATCACTTCTCATGTCCAAATTTAAGCCAACATCTCCCATTCAAAGATATAACAAATAAAAGCCAAGAGAGGTGTTGAAATGCTGGATTTACAGTTAAGTATATTTTTTTTGTGAAGGGGAAGGGCAAAGAAGGAAATGATAGAGCTTCACCTTCTCCCAAAACCTGCCTAGAAGGCACACCTTCAAATGTGACTGCAATACATGAATCAAGGAGGGGATCTCCACGTCAAATAGTCTGTTTCAGTGCTGTGCAGGGTGAGCAACAGTGAGTGGGGAGTCATTTTGCAGAATAAGATGTTGTTTACCTTGATGGTGTGTCTTGTCTGGTTTGCACAAACTGTTGAGCGCAACTTTTCATCCAACCTGCCAAATGTCTTTATCTTCTTGTGTCCTCGCTGCAGTATTTACAACCGATCGTCTGGGAAATAAAATCTCTAAAATGTCTGTATCTTGAGCCCCAATGCTGCTGTAAGAGAGCACTCAATTCTGATAGGTGAAAATTCACAAATTACCTTTCAACTCAACTTCTTCTCGATCGACATGGATCCCATAAAGACAACAGAGATAGATTGTGATTGACGGGTTGAAGACCACTGCTGTATACAATTAGAATGAAATATGGATTTGGGACACAGTAACAAATAAAACAGATACCGTCTCATCAAAACATTGCTCCATGGCAATGCTAGAAACTCAAGTGTGTACCATGATACACAATAATGTAGTGCACCATAGGCAGTGATATTCCACATTAAGACAGCTTTGGACACTGCTTTGAAAGGATTTTAGAAAGATGCTTCAATGCAGATCTCAAAAAACAATGAAATGAAAGTAGCTGTGGATGACTAAGGATGCCATCTCAACTTGTTTTGACACTGTTTTCATCATCATCTCTCCATGTATTCATGTTTGACTCTGTTGGGAAATAAAGGCGGTCTGACCTTTGGGGATTTCACAGCACTTTGTTTGGAACAGTAACGCCTGTCATGACGGCTGTGTCAAACACACCTACATATTCTCTTACCACTCATGAACTCCTGACTCATGGTATAATAACTGTTTCAACTGCGATGACTTCACTTGATTTTCCTCATTTCAGAGGCTCATTTTCGGTGCCTGCAGTGGTGTGGTGATGTAGCGTGAGGGAAAAGCGGCCTGCACCATCATTAGTATCCATCCGGACACATTAACCTCATGTAGGTAATTAGACCATCAACAGGCATTAGCCTCCACTTGTGCCTCGTCCTACAAAGTCCTGACAATAGCCATTAATGGACTGGCACTCTGATGACATTTCCTGACACTTATCGCTGATCTCTTCAGCTAGTCATGGAGTTACTGCAGTGGAGAAGGAAAAGCAGGATGCTGATGACCAGCAGCAGCTGCACAGTTCACCAACCTGAACCCTCACACAGGCTGCTACAAATGAGCCAAATGAGCTTTTCAAAGGGGTATAATGTGCTCCCAATTCTTACAACATGGTTCCTCCAGATCCTTTTTTTAATTTGCTGTCAAACATTTTAGGAAGGCGGACTTTACATTTGACATCTGTGAGATTAAAGAGAGTATATTATGTGCACTGGGTATATACTTCTATGTTCTGTGCTGAAACAATGGAATGTAAGTAAGTACATTTACTCACTGTACTTAAGTACAAATTTGAGCTACTTGGAGTAGCTATTCCATGCAACTTTCTACTATAGTTCACAGAGAAATATTTTTACTTTACTTTTTACTCCACTACATTTATTATTTCAGAACTATAGGCATCAAATGTATTGTTTCCTGGGGCGTGGCCAACATAGCTGCTGACAAAGCTTGTGATGCTCCAATAATTAAAAAAATAGCTTGGGTGGAAGATGTGGTGTAATGTGGCAGAAAAAATACTTGAAACAATACAAATATAGCCCACCTCAACTACCTGCGGAAGCTGGGTGGTCAGTGGTGGTCCTGGATATGATCATCATCACTTGTTAATGAACAGGATGTGTTATACTGGTTACAATGGCCTTGGTTTGAAAGCTATTGTACACTTGATGCACTTCTATGTAACTGTACTGTAAGAAACCACTGAGTCATACCTAAAGGGGACTGTCAGGACACCAAGAAACTTTGATCTCGGAACACAGGTTTAGCTCCCACTTAAAACTCAGCCTTGCCTAATCTCTGCTCTACCCTATTCTCCTGTAACCCTGTCTCCTAGAAATTAAGTTTATATTCTGTACAACTAATTTGCAACAGCAAATACCTTTTAAAGGAAACATAATGTCAGCTGGATAATGTATCACTAAAATGTACACTGACAACATTTCAATTTGTTTTCTGCCAAAATATCCGATTCTGCAATACAATATCCACTCATACTGCAGCGTTATTAAACTGTTTTATAGTTATGGTGAGACACTCACAGCACGGCGGCTTAGGGAAAGATCAGGGTTTTGGTTTAATACAGAAAAAGTCTACAGAGACTTCACGAAAACATCACAGGAACACAACTCGAATATCAACATTTAACCAAAACCACGATCTTCCCCTAACCTTAACCAAATTGCTTTTGTTGCCTAAACCTAACAACAGACAGGACTAATGATGTGAACCTCAGATTCCAGTGTCCAAGTCCTGGACCTTGTACGCCCACCATCCAGCCCGACCACCACCCATCTTCTGCTGTAGTGCTTCATTCTCTCATGAAAAAGTTGCCTCTGAACACAATCCGAACAGTGATTGCGTAGACGAGGTTGTCTCCTGAGACGGTCACCTCACAGTATGGTTTCGCAGTGGGTGCTTACAATATAACCGGCACCTATGGTAACAGCTTTAGTGAGAAGACACTAAAAATTTTACATACAAAACATATGATCACCTTATAAAATATGATGCATTGTTATAGATTAAACCACCAAACAGTATATAAAATGGTTGCAACTAGCTCCACCTCCACTAACTACAACAGTAGGATGTTACTTACACATTGATACAGAAGTAATAATAATCTATATATGATATACAATAGTATAACACTTTGATTAATTTACAAGTTGATAGAAAGCATTTTGATTATTAATTAATTGAATCATTGCTTAATCAAACATTCTCTGGTTTCAGCTTCTCAAATGTCAGAATTTGCTGCTTTTCCTCACAGTTCATCCTGGAAATTTGTGACAGGCTTTTTTAACCATAGTCTGAGATTTTATAGACCAAACGTTTAATCACTGAATTGAAAAAAATGTTTGACTGATTAATCAACAATCATTAGTTGAAGCCCTAGTTCTGTTTTCCTCTATCTCATGATAGTGTATTGTATTATACTGTACAGCCGAAGTGCAGAAAGGTCTGCTGACAGAGCTCAGTCTGAGGACACATTCTCCCTGTCTCCACAAGAGCCAATCGTGTTCAGAACACTCGTCTCTGTGGGGCTCTCACGGACACGGCTGTGCCCCAGTATTTTCCCTTGTGTTTCCCTGTTTCCCATTTCCCCTGTGCTCCCCTGTCTGTCTATGTGTGTGTGTGTGTGTGTGTGTGTGTGTGTGGTGTGGGCGTGACACTCTCTCTCTCACTCTCCAGGCTCCTGGATCCCTGTTCAATCTGCACACCTGCCATCATTCAGCTCGTCATCTCTCCCATCCTACACACCTGCCATCCATCACCTCTCCTGGATATCTACCCCGACTCTTCTCCCACTCGTCGGCAAATCGCTCTCTCAACTCCTGTGGTAGTCCCACGCTTCAGGCCTCTTAGTGTAGTAATCCTGAGAACTATTGCTCGTGTTTATTCCTAGTGGTTAACCTACAGCCTTTTCTCTGTGAGCCTAGGGATCGCCTCACATCTGCCTCCCTGCCTCGTGCCTGCTATCCAGCCAGCCACCCTTCTGTCCTCGGCCCCTGCCGGCCATTATCTCATCTCCACCTCACTTTCATTCCTTAGTACTTTACAATAAATCTTCATAACTTCACCTCTGTGTCTGTGTCCTGCACTTCGGTCCACTTAACTACATCATAACAAAATAAAACTCATAAAACTAAATGTAAATATCTCAACTTCTTAATCTTACAAGTAAGTTGAGAACATAATTTTTTCTAAATGTGACAAGCCCAATGCAGCTTGGGGGAGCCACATGAGCACACCTAAAGGCAACATGGCTGCCTGCAAGAGGCACACAGCAAACTTGCTTTTCTACAACTTATTTTTGTGACAATCACAAGCACATTGGCTCTACATAATGACATATTGAATTCCAGTAAGAAATGACAGCTAGTAGCAGCACAGCAAGTGATGAGAAATGGTCTGATCCCTACAGTGTCCCAGACTACAAATGGTCAGCAGTGATAAAGAATATGCATGCTTTCCCTGCCTGTTATTTTCTTTTTAGTACCAAATTCCCTCTTTGTGTTACTTTCCTCTGCTGCACATCAACAAAGAAACACTGTTTGGGGAAAAAACTTTGAAAGATACCGCTGGCTAACTCAGACTGCTGAACCCTTATATTGGCTTCAACTGAACTTTAAAAGATTATGAAGGGAACTCTTCATGATCAGTATAGACAGGATGAATGATTACAGCAACCAGAAACTGTTTCAATGTACATATGGGCATGTGTGAATATTGTATAAAGATAGACCTGAAAATGAACCTATCCTTTAAACCAAATTTCTACCAAATTCACTGCCTTGTTTTGGTTCTTACTTTCTGTTGCCTGTTATTAACCTACAACAGAGAGCCTATATAACATTCCTGCTGTTCGCAAACAAGTAAAACACATGCCAGATGTCTCCTGAATCAACACATAGGATTAGATAGCTGTAGTGATATAGGAATTTCATTCATAAGTGATTGTGTAAATGCAGAATTTAATAAGTAAAATAATTTATCAGCTGGAGGGGAACTTCAATAGCGATTCAACAACATGCACAGCAGTGAATCACTTACGAACATCTGTTTGTGTTTATTCGCTTAAAATCTGAACAAAATGCTGTTTTCCATCCAAAAGCATCAGTTTGTGTCCTCCATCAAACTGCAATTACACCGACAGGCAGCTATCACACTGAAACTCTACACAGCCAGACACACAGTTGTAGAGCAGCAAATCCTGACAAACTATTATTACACCAGACACGAACATGTGGTTTACAGACTGATCTGACTTCCCTCACTAGTTTCAATGGGAAATGTTCTTAAAATTCAGGGCTCTGACCACACCTGGTTTAAATGGGAAAGACATGAGACAACTCTGAGACATCTTTGGTCCTCACAATCACAAAAACAAGCACATACCCCACAGGTCATGCGGGAGGTTTGTAAGTGTTTTCTTAGAGGTAACCGCATTGTATTTTCATCCTCATTGAAAACAGCACAGGATAAAATATTCTCTAATTTGTAAGTTCTTATTGAGGTCTCTGAGGAAAAACAGCTGAGTGACTTATAAACTAGAGCTCAGGAACATCAAGAAGAAGGAACACGAGAAGCTCGAGAAATACCAAGGGCTG
>LKNJ01003581.1:0-42502 GCA_002120245.1 Maccullochella peelii
AACAGTCAACAGTTCTATTCATTTTAATGCTCACCATCCATTCCTCCACAGTCACACTGCTGTTACCATAGTGACTTTAGTCCTCTGCGTAAAACCAAACCAGCTGTGCGTAACCAAAAGTGTGAGAGCGCGCGGCGCTCACGGCTGCTCTCCCTCCGCCTCCCGCGTGTCAAAGAGAAGTGGCATCACAGTGACGTGCCAGAGACAGGTAAGTGTCAGGTAGAACTACGTCACAAACATGTTAAATCGCTGTCTGTCTGTTAGCAGGTGTGTAATCGATGCAACTGTTCAGCTCGGCACAATGAATGTGCTGTACTCAAAACTCCGCCCCTTCGGCACAAACCAATGAGGTTTTGGAGCGCTCCCAACGCTCACTACACGCCTCCAACCACAGGAAATGACGTCACGTGTTTGGTTTGAATTAAAAACATTCGGGTTTTAGCCAGTAGGTCATGATAGGTCATAAATGCAGACACATCCTGTCTGAATGAGAAGTGTTGCATGTAGAAGCAGCCGGAGAGGCAAACATGTCCTCAGGAGAAAAACCACCAGGCTTCCTCTGAAGATGTAGAGCTGTGGGTGCAGAAGAAGAAGAGTTGTCATTTCAGTTTTCTGAAAATGACAACTGGAGCACCAACGTACAGTTCACAGCCCGATGACGGTCAGACGAGAACTACAATCGAGCTGTCTGTCTGACCTCACCTGTGCAGGATGAGGGTGTGAGACTGGAAAGGTACGTGAGCCTGCTGGAACACAAGCCAAACATTCTTATTCCTGAATTCTGAGCAGAGAAATAACATTGTTTTACATCTTCCGCTTCATAATCAGCCCATTCCACCTGTAAAGAGTTCTGCATTCAAATGGTTCCTGACTGCGGCGTATTAAAGCATTTAATAGCATTAAAAATGATCAATATTTTGTCATCAAATTAATTGGAATAACTTCTACACAAATTAGGCCATGGTGGGGGCTATTTGTTGACTCTGGCTCCAAAAGTTTTTCCTTATGCAAAAGTCAGGCGAAAGAAAGAAAGACAGAAAAGGAGGTATTTATAGGCTGCCAATATCCTCATCAAGAGAGTGTTTATGGTGTATATATGCTAATGTCTCAAAATCAGTGTGGTGATGTTTGATTTATTCCAAAAAGCTGAATGTATGACAGTTTCCTCTGGTTGTATTTTGCTGATTGAATGTTAGTTTTGACTTTAGGCTTTCGTGTTTCCGGTCATGTTTGTTTGCTAGTTCGCAGGATATTTCCAAAACTTGTGATTAGTTTTTTGGTGTGGATCCAGGAATGTTTCAAAAAGGATTTATTTGCAAGAGACCTTTTTGAACATTTTCATGAAGTACTTGAATTAAAAATATCTGGCACGTGTCCCATGATTCACCATGCAGAGCCTGGTCCACATGCAGATTCAACAGACAGATCCTGAGCGTTGGCTTGTTTCAGTGGTACATATGAGACTTAAGGAAACACTGTATGTTACACAAAGGCTCCCTTTCTTTCACTGGCAGCTTTTCCAGCTTGATGACGTCACACGTTTGGGGTTTTAGGTCTCTGGGGCCGGTTGCACAAAACACCACACAAGATTTTCAGAGTTAAGGTTTCCTTAAAATAAAATCGGTTGCACAAAACACCCTTAAGTCTTCTCCTTAAGGTTTTCTCCTTATTTTCCTCTTATACTAAAGGAATCCCTTAAAGTAGTTAAACTGTTGCACAAAAGACCTTTGCAACCAAAATAAGGAAGAAAACTGAAGGTACCTCTGACTCTATCTTAACCTGAACGTGACCGAGTTTATGGTGATAAATGAAGAAAATGAACGCGTCCCGAGAAGAGTGTTCCCCGAACGATGAGCGATTGATTTGATATATTTCACTGAATCAATTCATGATTTGTCCGACCGTCTACAGTTGGATCACTCTGCTTTCCACAGCTGTGCTCTTCCAGCCCCTTTGCAGTTAACGATTGCTCCACGGTTTTATGTTTCAGTAACAGGCAAAGTGTTTCATGTCCACAGTTAGTTTTTGTTGCCGTTTCCTCCCATATTCGTTGTTTTCTGTTTGTGGAGCAAATGTACTTTTATGTGCTTTTTTTTTTTTTTTGTATTCCTCCAGAAGTATAATCTTTTCCTCCTCTGACCAGTTTAGTTTTTTTCACTTCTCGCCATTTTTTCTTTACTATCTTTAGGCCAACTGGGTGAGACGGTAACGAGGCGATAACAGGTATCACGTGGAAACTGTAGAATTTTACCGCTGTAAAATCTCTTTCAATGCAGTAAATACCTTAACGTTTTCCTTAACTAAAGGGATTCTGTGCGACGCCCTTAAGTCTGTCCCTCAGCTAAGAAGAAATTAAGCCATAAGTGTCATATTTAAGGAGAAAACTTAAGGTGTTTTGTGCAACCGGCCCCTGATGTTTAGAGTTGTTCACGTTCACGTGGCCGGACTGCTCCTGGACTACTGAAATAATAAACGTACCTTTTTGCACCAGTGCGTTTTTCCTTTAAAGGAATAGTTTATTCACTTTCTTGTCAAGAGTTAGAAGAGAAGATTGATTCCTCTCTCAGAGAGAAGGCCACAGTCAGCCATGCTCTGTGATAAACATGATTTTTGGGCAGAGCTGGAAGGTGGAAAAGTGGACAGGTGGTTTGGGATTTCGTCCCTAAACCACATATACACAGTTCTGATCCCAACAAAGGCCTGCGTGCTTTGTTGCTTATGTGTGAATAGTTGCTGTGGAGAGGAACATGGAATAGCTCACACTCTGGTACCTGCAAATGTTGGGACTGTCTTTTATGTTGAGGTGCTGTCACTGGATATGAAGTAGAAATAAAGATCAGTGTGTGCACACAAACCCTATGAAACCCTGGAGTTCACACGTTGGCTTGCCCCTGGGGCAGAGCCGGGCTGTTGGTCTGGCTGCCTGCCACTGTTGCCATGATCAACATCATCCCATTCCAGCTTGTAGCGTGGTTGTCATGGTAATGACCGTTTATTTGCAGGGGGCACTCTAGTCTCCAGTATTTCCGGGACACACACAGCCAGTTAGAGGAAGAGAGAGAGAGGAGGGGGGTTGCCAGACAGATAATTTGCACAAAGGGCAGGTAGATGAATCAGTGTTGCATATCCCATCTGGGTCAGCCCAGCCTACATAGCAGTGATAATCTAACGGGACCACGAATCAGGTCATTTGTTCGTATCAATTAGACATCAATCATTCTTCATTAGAAACCCGTTGATGTTGTTTTTCTCCCTCAGACCTCAGTTTCATCTCTGAACTGTGAGTTCAAGATCCAAAGATGGACACGTTCGGCTTCCTCACGACTCAAATTACATGAAAATGTGAAGAGATTTTTGTTCCGCCAAAACTGGAAGAGCAGGCCGACCAGAGTTTACGGTGAATGTTCCTCAGTTTCGTTCAGTTCAGGCTGAGTGTCAGCTAGTGAATTCTGTAGGGCTTGTTCGATGGTTCGTTGCCTTTCAGTGGAATCATATGATTGTGTTATTATGTTATAATTAAAAACAAATACTGTGGGCTCATAAATCAGTTGGCCGATAATATCGACCAATGTAAGCTTAACACTACTACTACTACTACACGCCAAAGATTTGTTCCAGGTACTGTGGCCATGCTAGCATCGCGGGTTTAGAGTCTGTCGGTCAGTCCACACTTCGGTCTAGACTGAAATGTCTCCACAACTGTTGGATAGATTGCCATGAAATTCTGTACAGGCATTCGTGTTCCCAAGAGGATGAACTGTCTCATGGTGGCTATTACCCAGATAACATGTTAGCCACCAGTAAGTCATACATCCACAGGTTTGCCTAGAAAATTAGCACCATCCACCAGCCAGATGCTGGTAAAATATGCAAGTGGCTTCACTCTCCAGCCAAAAAAAAAGTGTGTGGCTGGTAAAAATGTGAACAATCACCAGCCA
The DNA here is from genome assembly GCA_002120245.1 of Maccullochella peelii. Lineage (NCBI taxonomy): Eukaryota > Metazoa > Chordata > Actinopteri > Centrarchiformes > Percichthyidae > Maccullochella > Maccullochella peelii. The sequence continues at coordinate 3,939 of LKNJ01003581.1, forward strand.
TTTGGCCAAATAAAGTTAATTTTGCACCCTGCAGTTGGAAGTAAGGATGTTTTAATTGCAGCAGGCTTCACTGTATGTTTGCTATTTATATCCACCTGTACTGATAATAATGAATACTATAGGCTACGTGTCGACACTGAGCTTGAATTTCAGATTCCGTTTTAAAATCTACTGTCTGTGCACTTTCAGGGAGATTTCTGCTCTGGCCTGGGGTGACAGAAATGATAAAGACAGGCCTATCCACAGGCACACATCCACCTGTCTTGTTGGAAGGCGCTTGCTTGGTGTCCTTTATAACAAACGCCCTCCCTCTCCTCCCCACCACCTTCAGCTCCCTCCTCTGCTCCTCTGTTTCCGTGTCAGGCGGGGAGGTGTGCAGCTCGGAGCCGCGCTGGCTGTCTGTCGCCTCATATTGAATTTCAGCGCGGCAGCAGTCGGGTTTCTCTCCGGGGGATCAGGTTTAAAACGCGCCCGCAGCCTCTCCCTCCCTCGGCGCTCTCCTCCTTCCCATCACTGCCCTTTTCCTCCCGTCCACAGATCCACACCTGGAGTGGAAGTTTTCCCCCCGGCGGAGCTGGTCCACCGTCCGCGGTGCGCCCCGGAGAGTCGGAGGCATGAAGCGACATTAGGAGCAAATAAAGGAGAAAAGAAGAGAGAAAGAGGACAGCAGGGCGAAGGGAATAAAACAGTCTGACTTAAAAGGGACCAGGAACGACGTCCAAGGTAAGGCTGGAGCTTTTGTGACTTTTTACACCACCCTTAAACACAAAACACTGCAATGTAGCCCGTAATAATACTGCATGGACTTCTCTGTGAGACTTGAAAGTGAGTTTTTAGTCACCTCATCGTGCTTTTATGTTTTGCCCCTCCCAGCTGGACTGCTGTTATTTCTGTGTGGAGTTGTAACCTTCACTGTACATCATGTTTGATAAAGCTAACCTAAATTCCAATTCAGTTTCGGTACCACTTTCTAATACTTAAGGCACGTTTTTATAAAGGGTTTAGACGTGTAACAGTGCTTAATTAATGCTTAGATCAGCCCAGCAGCTTTGGTTGCCAGGTGCTGAAACGCCTCTCTGGCTGGCGAGTCATCAATAGACATGTCATTAATAAAGTCATCAGTGATGGTTAATGAGTCCCACTAACCAGCGGCCCCCAAACTAGGAGGCGCACACGAGCTGGGAGTGAAAGTAAAGTTAAATAAACCTTTTTCACACCTACATTTTGACTTGTCAAACACAGGTGTACCTAATGACGGTATTAATTTCTGCATTGCACTGCAGTAATTGCTGGATCAGAGGCATCCTTATCCTTATTCTTTGGTTTTCCTGCTTTGGCCGTGCAGTTTAACTTGCATTTCATTTTCACAAAGAAACTTAAAGTGTGAAAAGAAACGTGCAGCTCATGTTCTTCAATGACATTTAAATCAATTGTAATAAGTCATCAGTTCTGTCAATAAAGTAATTAACAAGGGTCAAAAGTTCCTCACTTTGTGATAAGCCAGCAGCTACAGTTGGTATGTAATCTGTAATTAGGGTTTTTACAATAAGTCTTCAGTTGTAAATGGTTAATTGATTCTCAATAAAAGGATTTGGGTCCAGAAGCTCTGCAGCAGAGCTAAACAATGAATTGATCAAATGATTAGTGGGTGGGTTGAAAATGTATCTGCAACAATATTGATACTGGATTGTTTTTTAAAGCAGAATTTCCCAGAATTCACTGGCTCCCCTCATCCCAAATGTGACCATGTTCCTGTTGTCCCTGTCTTCTAAGATAAACTGAACATCTTTGGGTTTTGGACAGTTGGTTGGACAAAGCGAGACACCTTAAAACATCACCTGGCACTGTGGTGATCAGAACTTTCCATTATTTTCTGTCATTTTATCGTTTTATAGACTAAACTATCAGTTGTTTAATTGAGAAAATGATCAGCAGATTAATTGACATTGAACACCAGCCATTTAATGGTGTATAACTGTCCAATAAAGAATCTGCTGCCTTTTAAAAAGTCTCCTTTATTATATAGTCTATAGTGACTAAGACTGTGTCCTCAGTGACACAGACCTGGGTCTGTTTGATTCCTCTGTACCTGATCAGGAGACTTTTCTTTATTTAATAAAGAAGACATTTTAAAGGGAGCATATGAGAGTGTTGCAAATCCACTGGGAAACAGGAATAGCAGGTTTTTGGATAGATGTGTATGTGTTTTTTTACACTGATTAACCATTAATAAAGTCAATAGTTAAAACGTATAAAGTCCCTATAAATGGTCCCTTTATTAGAAAGTTATCCTGATATTCTTAATGCGTCTTGTTTTTCTCTTTAAGCTGTGTGGCAGCTTGTGTGGTCTCTGTGAAATATTTGGTTGTAGAAGCTTGGTGATGTAGTGACTACTCGCAGGGCTCTTTGGAAAACGTCTGTACCTGGCAAGCTAGCTGCTAACACGCTAGCCAGCTGGTAACATGCTAACACTAGTCAGTCAAGATTGTTGTACTGGGCTGTTTACTTCCCCTGCCATATTGTTGTCAGGATTGTAACTTCATTTCATTAACAGTTCAGAGTTATTCAGGAGGGAAAACGCTGGTCTCAGCCCTATGTTCCCAGGGTCCTAACATTGTAAGAGATCGGTAAGGGCCATCTTTGCAGTTCAAATAGCAAAAGAACGAAGGGAGATGGACGTTTCAGATGCAGTTTGAATCATAGAAATAGATAAGTTGTGTAAAGAGTGAAAAAAGAGAGCTTGAGAGAGAAATTTAAACCCTGCTTACTTTCTCACCTCTGCCCAACTGTCTGTTAGCAGGCTTGTTAGCTCGGTAGCTAGCATGACAACAAGTTCCCACAGTTATTTATTCAAAAGACGTATTTCTACCATTGACTCCTGTCTCATAACTGTCTACAAACCACTCCTCTTTGGTGGAGCTGTTAATACTCCGGCAGAGGAGGTTAAATAATAGTGGATGGTGCTGCGCCTCTAAGATCAGCACTGTCAAGACGGCCTGCTATTGGTCAACGGTAGTGGTGCAACGGATCGGAGTTGATCCGTGATTCGTACGGATCTCCCCCCACAGTTCGGCACGCATGTGAACCGCGGATTTGCAAGAGGAAAAGAAGCGCAGTGAGTGACGAGCTTGAGAGGCCTCCTGCATCATTTAAATCCCAGGTATGGGAGCATTTTGGCATCCCCGTTAATGTTAATAAATAATACATGGAAAGCAAAGTTATTTGTCTCACTTGTTTTTATTTATTTTTTAATCCGAAAAATGATCCGTGATCCGTTGCACCACTAGTCAACGGTGTAAATTTGTGTGCTAAAATGCACCAAAATTGAACTCGACTAGAAAAATGTACACGGAAATGCTGGTGTGACTGAAAACTTCCCCCTACATACACGGAAAACAAAAAGAAACGTACAGACTCCTCTATCTGCTCGCTCCATTACTTCATCGGTTTTTGTTTCCCTCCCTTCTCTCACTTACTTACAGCATGTTGTTGTCCTATATTGTGTTCTTATTAACACATGTTGATCACAACTCACTTCGTCCCGAGACAAAACTTACTGTACAGGTTTGTTTCTAAAATGACTCATTCTTTTTTTTTTTTTTAATGTGTCTGTGTTGGGAACATTAATTAATTCCAGAAACAATAAGAGCTCAGCACCTGCTCCACTGTAGGTCTGGACTTGTTGAGTCACTTTGCTTTGTGTCACGCTGTGAACATCATTTGGTAGGTCATTGAAAAACTATTTTTACAGTGATATTTAAAGGGTTTGGGTTAGTCCAGTTCATGCACACATTCAACACGTTTTGGAGTAAGTGAGCCCACTGAGACTTGTTACAAAGAGAATTAGATTTCTCGTTGGTTTCTTTCACTGTTTCATCAGGTTTGTGTTAGTGAGTTATTGAGTTTCCAGGCTTTAACTTCACTTTAACTGATCATTTATAGTGATAATGATCCTGGTGATGAACTCCCTCGGGCTGCAGCTAATTATTATTTTCATTAGCAATTCATCTCTTGATCACTTTTTGAATTAATCGATTAATCGTATACGGCCATCATAAGCTCCCAGAGTCCAAGGTGATGTCTTTAAATGGCTTATTTTGTCCAACCAAGAGCCCAAAATCCAAAAGTATTCCATTTACAATGATATTAAACAGCAAATTATCCAATTTGACAGGCTGGAACCAGCAATGGTTTGGCTTAAAAGGTTAATTGATCATCAAGCTTGTTTTCGCTTAATTTTCCGTCAATTCGGCATCACTATGAGCCTGAGGTGGAGCTCTTTTTGAAATTGGTACTGGGAGAAAATTCTTCCATGTCAACAAAGCTTCCAATTTTTTATTTTAAAGGAAATAGAAAGACAGAAAAGATTACTGTTCAACTGCCCAGCACTTTCAGAACTGTTTTGAACTTGAATGAAGGCAGGTAGAATATACATTTTCCATAAAAATGTGATACTGAGAATAGCAGAAAAAAACGTCAGGACTCTGGCAGAGAGGCGTTCTTTTCAGAGATAGCTGTTCAGTTTGGATGTGACCTGGTGACCGAGGCCGTGTCGGGATTTCATGAAACCATATCATTTCAGTCATTGCTTTTCTCATCTGTGACATCCAGTCTGAGCAACTGAGGAATGGCATTTACTGTTGGCTAATTCACCTAAATGTCAGGTGTAAGCATAAACAGTATGTGGGTGGACCATCTCATTTACCTAGAGCTGTTTAATTAATACCTGACGGTTTACAGCCTGCACCTGCTGCTTCCTGTCAGTGTTACAGTAGTCGTGCATCACGCCGCACTTTTCTCTCCTGCCTTTTTAAAAAGATTTTGCAGGAATATTAATTTGGACAGCCATCCATTTCCTCCCCCAGCCTCTTTCTGTTTACTGGACACAGCAGAAGCCGATTCATGCTCAGTTGAACTGCTCAGGTCACTGATGTGGAAATGGTCTTGTGTACTGATGGTAATCTGAATGGGGTCAGGGGTCAGGGGACTAATTCCTCAGCTGTTTTCTCTTCTTCACTTCCAATTTGTTGCACTTCCGAATGAGGGTGTATTTCAGGAAGGCAGTGACCTGGACACTGATACTGTATGGATGTCTTGCAGATGTTAAACCTGATGACATCCATTTGCACCTAAATTTTTCTTTCTTGTCACTGTGGTGATCTGTCCATGATGTTAACAATTTCCTTCCTTTCTGCATCTGAAATTGGTCAGTTCAGTCAACTGGGAGACATTAAGTCTACACAAACAAGACCAGTAACTTGGTAGAAAGCCTGTGACCTTCTGAAATACATAGATGATAGAGGATGTGTTGCTGCTTAAATAAACTAAATATACTGGTTGATCTTTGGTTGACGTGGGCACCATTAGGCTTCTTTTTCATGATGTTCCGTAAATGCAATTGGCTGTTGTTGTCCCAATAGCCCTCTGAACAAAAAACCCACTTCAATACTACTACTACTACTACTACTACTACTACTACTACTACTACTAGCCATGTGCTGGATAAGGAGGTACCATGAGACCGTGAGAGCTGCGATTGGTCAACTTGGGCTGTTTGTGTTTTGTCCTGAAGCTGGTGATGGTTGTTAGTTGTCGTAGTTGAACTGAATGAAATAATTCAAATATGACTATGGTTTAGGGATGCTAATTTAAAAAAAAATTTTCTGACTAATAGCCGGCCCTCGTTAACTGATCATTAATCGTTAACCGACAAGATTAAAATGTACTATTCAAACACAGGACTTTCACCCAGGAGACAGCTGTTTGTGTCCCTCGTGAAACCAAAAGCCAACGTTGAATTGTAACTTAAGTTACGTATGTAAGTTAACATTAACCACGTGTTGGTGTTGTTGTTACCTTGACGATGGAGGTCTGGTGCGCCTATATATGTTGTTTTGGGAATCATTGACAAATGACCTATTCTGTGGCTTAGGTTGCTCCCACGCTGCTACGTATTGCCCTCCTCAACTGCAAAGGTGAAATGCGCCCTCTTGTGTTATTAAAGTTCATGTGAGCTCCGGAGAAATGGTACACAGAGCATAAATCGGTTACATTCTTAATGGCAATTAATCGATTAATAATAATTAATCATTAAGATCGCAACCAAGGCATGATTAATGTTGAGCTATGGTTAGGAAATTTCCAAGCACTTGTTTAAGGTTAGGGAAAGGCCATGGCTTTGGTTAAATATTTTTAAAAAGTCAAACGCTGACTTTAAACATGATGAGATGGAATTTGTTGACCTTTTCAATATTTAACCAAAACCACCATATTTCCCTAACCCTCCCCCAAGTGTTTTAGCAGCTAAACCTTGAAGTCCTGTGCTTCGTCCAAAACCTGCACGTTTGGCATATGGCAACAGGACATGTTGGTATTCTGAGTGAAGGGTTCAGGCCAGATTCATGAGCTTTGCTAATTGAAATTAAAGTACATAAGACCATGTCTCTTCTCTGGGGTGGGGTTGTTGAAAGTCATTCTGGGAAATGTAGGAGGTGCCTAAAAAAAGTCCACCTACACCTTATCATAATAAAGATAAATGTAAGAATATCAGACAGAAAAGAAAATGGAAAACCGGAGCTCTGCAGACACCTCGCTCGGTACAAATTCACCCTCAAATCTCCGGAGAGCACGGCCCTTTTCCTGCTGCTCATTTATCTCTGCCCTGACACAGGACCCGGGAGGGGGGAAAAGGAAGTGTGTGTGTGTGTGAGAGAGAGAGACAGATTTGGATTTTGTCATCAGCAATGATCAAAGTCAAACTTGGGGACATCTGAGTCCAATCGCTCTATCAGCCCTGAAGGGCAAATACAGAGAGAGAGACCAAAGGAGGGAGGTGAAGATGGTGAAGCCATGACAGACAGACAAAGTACGTCGGCAAACAGAGGATGGGAGGGAGGCGGTGGATGACAATCTGTTGTGCTTCCAAACTTTCTCATCTCTCACCCCTCTTTCATTCTGCCTCTCCTCTCTCTTCGCCCACCCTGCCTGTCTGAGGCCTTCTCCTGCTGTGACTTGCATCTGCTGGGAAAGAAAGCTGATCTTTAGTCTTGGCAGGGAATCCCCAGCATGCCCACCGCCTTCTCAGACTGGGATTGGTGACGTAGAGCAGTGCAGCAGAGGTTGGATACTGGCTTTCGGAATTGAGCTTCTTATCTTTTATTCTTGACACCAAAAGGCAGGTGGCCTTTACCCACTGTGCTCTGTCGTCTTTGAGGATAATAGAAATGGAGTCTGCGATGAGCTACTGGCAGATATACGTGGATCGATTTTTTTATTTTTATTTTTATTTTTTTACATTATTTTTTTTGGGTGTGGTGGTCCCTTGAAGAAAAATCCAAACCTATCAGCTCTACAGTGTGTTTTAGCCTCTTTTAGCTCATAGTTTTGGTTTTAGGAAACATTTACTTGATGGTTCTGTCTGATTTTCTCTTAGTTTGCTTGTGTTTTCTTGACTTGCAGTACTTCCTGTCTCAAAACCCAAAGCAACCTAAATATGTCAAAACTTCATGTACTGTGTTTTAATTGTTGGGGTCTACACCACCGTCACCTAGAAATAGAAATAGAAAAATGAAACATTCCTGATGAAAATTGATCATTTCCACTGCAGGAAGCTCTTTACAGTGTACAACTCCAGTCACGCAACTCCAAATATATGTCAGTTATTTGGAGTTTGCTAACACATTCTCCATTACAACTTTATACAACCATAGTTGTGGAGTTTTACCTGCAAATGGTAAAAAAAAAAAAAGGATTAATGCAGCTTTAAGATTTAAGTCCTGCTCGCTGCTGCCAGTGGCCGCTCACGGTACCGCAACCCTCTGCGACCCCCCAAAAAGCATTTGCCCCATAGACCTCCGTTATAAAAGAGATGTCTGTACAACTTTTGGCAGGACTCCTCCAACTGCAACCAAGATAAATTACTATTTGTATTATGAATTTCTAATTAAGGTTGTATAGTTGTAAAACTTTCCCAGAGACTAGAAAAGCCAGCAGGAGAAACACTAATGAGCATGTGCAGTGGAGCCGCACAACAGAGGAGTAAACCTGGAAGCTAGAAAACCTTTTTTGGCTCACGCGCTCGGCGAGCTTTTTTCATTCAAGGGCACAGGCACCATCTTGGAGTCCGGTATCCAGTTTGAATAATGCATCCATAGTTCACACTCAAACAAACCGGGTTGAGAGGATTCATCACGTCACGTTGTTTTAATAAAGAAGATCGTGTGACACCACAATACTTGATTAAATAAATAAATAATTGATGGAAAACAGTGCATTTGCTCTGGTTGCTTGTGTCACTGAGGGCTCATGGTTCCTGTTACTTTGAGAGCTCACTGCCAGCTGGGCTGTATGCTTCTCTCTCTGTGTGTGCGTGTGTGTGCGTGTGTTTCTACTAGTTGTAGCCTCCGTGGAAAGCTCCTGCCTCTAGATGCATTCCCCTGCGTGCTCTGTTCTCTTCTCCGGATTCACCAAAGTCACCAGACCATGAAATCCTAGATTGATTATAAATACGTCTCCGCACAAAATGCTCAGAAGCAGTTAAATGGGTATGCAGTCGCCATGGATACCTATAACTATATCATGAGCTCCATTACTGGGGAGCCCATTTGGTGGCCTCCTGACGAGTGGGTGATTCAATAGTAGACGCAGTGTCTTCAAGATGCTGCTTTTGTTTTGCGGTTGTCTGTAATCTGCATTTTGTTACACTGACTTTGCCTTCATCATCTTTTGTGATGAAGCGCTCGCTGCTGTGGTGTTTCTGCAGAGATGACAGATCACCCGTCAATCCAGCATCGCTGTGGTGTTTTTTCTGTTGATTGTGTTTTTAAAGGATTAAAAAAGAGAGTGGAGATTTACAAGTAGTGGGCGCACTTTCCTTTGTTCAGACATTGGCGGTCTCCATGCTGCTTAGAGCGGTACTCAACCGATTTTTAGACATGAAGATCAGTTTGCTCATCACGACTCTGTAGTTTAAATCATGGTATAATGTCTTCAGTGCCTCTGGAGGAGCTGTGAAAGGGCCATCAGGGTCATCTCAGCTTGGACTAAAGGAACGTCTGTTTCAAACTGGGGGTGTGGAGTTTGATCCATGTGGACGTATGTCAGGCGGGGATGGTGTAGGACACTACTGAGTTGAATTATGAGAATTGTAGTAATCCGTGTTTTCAGAGTTTTACCCATACCCATATCTCATCCCCTGCACGCCACACTGGAGTCATATCAGAGCACCTTCAGCTGTAGACTGAGACCACCGAGGCCATCAAACTGTATAGCTCCTCCCCCTTCTGCAGGAAGACACTGTGAACAAGAACAATAATATCAGTATCATGTGCAATATTACTCTTTCTATGTTAGTTTATTTATCTTACTTTTATTGTTATTCTATTAGGCCCTTTCTACACTTGACATTTATTACTCTGTTGGTTTTATTCCTATGTTGCTGTAATGTTTGGGGGGGGATATTTATGTTAGTGATATTTATGTTAGTGATATTTATTTCCAACATGGTCCCAAAATGTTCAAAGACAGACATAAAACATGTAACATGAAATTAGACCACATCAATAACCAAAAGCAGATTAGTAAAATGTCACTAATAACCTGATCTGAAAGTCCCTCTTAAACACTACTAAACGTACAAACACTATTAATCATTCAAGCAAAATAAACATTTGTTTATATGGTTTTTGCAGATTATTACTTTAAATTTGACTTTAAATCTACACTCTAACAGCCGGATTAAATCTAGCAGGTTGTCTGAGAGTTTAGATGATTCTGAGAATCAGATTGAACTTTGAAATGAGTTTTCTGTGCTCACATTTATATTTCACTTCCCTAAAGAGAAAGGCCTTGCACGCTTCGCCACAAGCTACTCCCTGGGTTTCCAGCGACGGCATTCAGACAGTCAGCAACGACTTACGGCCGCTGCAGAAACACTCGGTGGCAGCTGTCTTCGTGAGGTCACTGCCTGTCCTTTAGCAGCACGTCGTAGCGTTGCCTGTTCTTGAACTGAGAGAAAATAAATGAAAGAAATGATGCACCACAGCAGGACTTTGCTCACGTAGGATTTATATTTAAATATGACCAAAAGGATCTCTAATAATCAGGCCATTCTGTCACGTCTGCATTATTTAAAAGACTGCAAGAGATTTTTACACTAATTAGTTGGGTTGGGGCTCGTTTGGCGTGGTGCTGTTTTGTTGGCCTTGAAAAAGAAACCCAACAAAGGGCTGTTTACATCATATTTGAACATATTCACATATTTTGAAACATTTAAACCAGTATATTGAGGTATTTTGTGTGTGTGGAAGGTATCTATTGACTAATGAGGTCGAGGTAAATGCTGTTTTTTAAATTAGCTTTGGAGAGAACAAACGTATGACGGACAGACACCAGAATCTGACCGTCATACGTTTGCAGCCTTGACATCGTTTGTGATTTTATCAGGATGCCTTGTACATAATATTCACTTTGCATTACACTGATTTAAACGTAAACACTATGGGTGATTGATTTCTAACCCAGTGGGATGGAGAACAGAGCGAACGCCGTCGATCTGTGTGCATTGTTCATTTTGCGGTGCTCCTCGGTCCTTCAGCTTCATCATTCAGCTTCTGCGTCTTCAGTTCCCCCTCCATCTACACCCCCCCCCAATATAAACTGTACGTCACACAGCGACGGTCCTGTGTTTAAGATTACAAGGATCATAGTCGACTGAGGAAAGAGCAGAACTGCTGACTTTGATTCCATCTTTGATCTTCAGCTGTTTACTTGTTTGTTTTACCCCCCCCGCCCATCCTCAGAGATCTGACTGTGTGCGCAGGCAGTTGCATCAACAGCAAGATCACTGTGTAATCAGGTTCTATTGAACATGAATCTTGAATGTTACAGTGTGTAAGTTAATGTGCTTCAGGTTATCGTGTCTTTATAATTTTGTTATTTGTGCTAATTTGCCTAATTTGATTAACCGCACCATTCATTTGTCATTTGGAGAGATTACAGCCTTTAGAAAACGTGTGTTAGACACACAGTGCATAAAATAAATAACCTGTGGCGTTAAGACAGAAGATAACCCCCCCCCCGTTGTAGGTGGATGGGTTGATGTGATTAATGCTGATGCTCTGTGTTTAACATGTTGCATAATCATAAATGGGATTTGCATGTAACAAACACTCAGTTTAGAAGTCAAAGTCTTGGACAAACCATGTTCCATCTATATTTCGACACGTTTGTAAAACACAGTAACGTCACATGTAGGCTGCACCAGAAATACATAAGGAACATTGAAGCTGATAATATTTCAACATAGCATTATGTAGATGGCTCCAGTGATTTAATTTACTGTAGACATCTCTGTTTCCTCCCTCCCCTCCCCTCTCTTCTCTCCTCCCCACTCAGGGAGCCGGGGTGCAACAGTGGAACCTCCTCCTTGAGAGAGCTTTTCTCCTCTGGATGTTATGGCTGAAATGGTACGTAGGCTCAGTCAAAGGCTAAAAATATAATTGAAATTAAGGGGGATGATTAACAGGCTGGAGTGTGCATGCCCCTTTTTTCATGTATCACTGTTTAGGATTAAATAGAAAGCTGGAAAGAGGAGCATAAAAAGTATGAAGGGGAGCGCCGTAAGCAGTAAAGACACATCTCACCTGTGATGGATTTACTTTGACCCAGTAAAGGTCAGGGATCATTCGGGTTGGGGGTGGGCGAGATGGATAAAATCTTGTGTTGTGGTAAATTCAACAGCATTCATAGAAAAACACTGTAGAAAATATCACCAGAAGGGGATGTCTGGTTTCTGGATAATCCTGTAAAGGTAGTTCATCACATTTTAGTAAAAATCCTGTAAATCCAATATTCCTATAAAGCAGTTTACATTACTATTAAGGCATTATAATTTAAAAATAAGTGGGGGGTTTTTTCCCGCTGTGAGGAGAGAATTCTAGATGTGATGAAACGCCACAAGATCTCTTAAAGCACTTGTATGTCAGAGAAGGTTGCTAAATGGCACCTGTATGAGTGCTGAATGCAGCTTCTCGGTATGCATAGATAAAGACTGATACACTCCAGACACAGCCTGACTCACAGGAAGTAGGATGTGGGTATACGCCTGTCACTGGCCGACTATTTCAGTTAGAATTCTCCTCCTCTTCTGCTATCTGCGTGTTACCGTTTACACTATTTTTCAAGGGCACCATCACTGCATCCTGGGCTCAGCGCCGCCCAAGACGACTGTGATTGGTTTAAAGAAAAACAAACAAGCCAGAGCGTTTTTTCCCCCTATACCAGAATGATAAAGGGTTCAGTCAGACCTTTCTGCACACTTCGTTTAAGTGTGCAGAAAGATCTGGTTATGTGAGACTACTCCAAACACTGACGAGGATAATGAGTCATTTATGATGTTTGATCTTCTTCTCTCTGTGATTTAGGCAATGCAGCTTTATTTATACAGCACATTTCAAACACAGAGCCAATTCAAAGTGCTTCACATGGGCAAAGAAAAACATTAGAATGACGTCATAAAATGACATTTTAAAATGAAATGAGATACATAAAATGAAATAAAATACAGTTACAGTGCAGTAAGAAGATGTAAGTTGCCACTGCAACAAAGGAAATAAAAGTGCATTAGAGAAACCAGTCGTGCAGATAAACAGGAGAACAGCAGAGTTTTTCATTTTGTTTTGAAAGCGGCTAAAGTTAAAGTCGGGGTCTTCAGGAGAAGATCTTCACGAAAAAAGCTGCTTCACCCTGTTTGGTTCTGACTCGAGGAACAACCAGCTGGCTGCTTCCTAAAGATCTAAGCGCCCTACTGGGTTTATGTTCTTCAAGGAGATCAGAGATGTATTTTGGCCCAAGATTATTGAGCGATTTATAAACGAGCAGCAGCACTTTAAAATTTGATTTAGTTGTTGCCTTGATGTTACTACTTCCTGCCTTAGGAATTGAACCAGCAGCTGCTGGCTTTACAGGGAGTTTCTGAATGGTAGAAATGCTGATATTTTAGTTCTTTTGTGCGGCACCGAAAAAAGCCCTCACTTCATGCACTTGCAATAAATCAGAATTTACTGAACCTTTTGGTTACAGCACCATATTTTCATGGTCTTTATTCCACATTATCACATTACCACTCACCAACCTTGCGATTGTGTGTGTGTGTGTGTGTGTGTGTGTGCAGTTAAGTGTAGTGTTTATTCTCTCTGCTCATCTCGCAGTCCTTAAATGTGTGTCATTTATCTCATGCAGTTCCATTGATTGTCCCCCCCCATCACTCTGCCTGGCAGTGATTGGACACTTTTCTCCACTTGTCTCGTCTCCCCACTGTTCCCAGCAGCAGCGGAAAGGCAGCGCTTTAACATATTTCTCTTGAGCTGCTGCCAATTTCATCCTCAAATTTCCTCTGCATTTTGTTTTATAATAAGATTTCTAAGCCGTTATCTGGAAACGCTGCCATGGGATGTGTGATAACAGAGATTTCCTATTGTAGCAGTTTCATTGTGAATATGATGAGTTGTTTTTCTTTTTAAATAGGACTCATATAGTCTGGACCCAGATGGCTGCTAATGCGAGGGACACGAGCGAGCAAAGTCTGTTAGGCAGATGACAATATGACTGCTTAGAGATAAGAGCACTGAAGGTCTGAGTATATGTCTGGACAGGGTCCAAGTTTTTGAATGACAAATAAGTTAGCAGCCATGTGAGCAAATTTGGCAAATAAAACCGAGAAGGAGGGCAGGAGTTCCAGGCAGCAGAGCAGAGGATAAATCAAAGGGAGATGCAGAGAGGAACTGAAGGTACGGGTACTGAGTCACCGTCCTCTGGGCCCAAAGTACCGCTGGCTTTCAAACTGCAGTCATTACAGTTTCTGATTAGGTGGCTAAAATGAAAACCAGCAGGACTTGGGGACAGGAGAGGATAACCTTGAAGAAAGGTGATACCTTTAAGAGAAAGTCAGCACTAAAGGCAAAATCATTCCCTCTTAAAGCTCTGACCTACAAACTCAGTTGGGTTCCTTGAGGTCCAGTGTCCAGGATTTTGTTTCTCCTTGGTGGTTAAAGGAAAACTACGGTGTATTTTAATTCAATTCAATTCAGTTTTATTTATATAGCGCCATATCATAACAACGTTATCTCAGGGCACTTTGTCATATAGAGCAGGTCTAGACCGACTCCTTATGTGTACAGAGACCCAACAATTCCCACCAAGACCAGCACAAGCAACAGTGGCAAGGAAAAACTCCCTTTTAACAGGAAGAAACCTCGAGCAGAACCAGAACCAGGCTCTGGGTGGGCGGTCATCTGCCTCGACCGGTTGGGTTGAGAGAGAGAGACTTGGGTTTTGTTTTTGTAGCTCCAGCTTTATGATAACGTTGTACTCATCAAAGTACTGGAATTTCTGAGATTTTGGTCCAATGAGTCAACAAACACGAATGGTCAGACGATCAGATTGACGATCAGGTTGTAAACAAGCCGACAGTTTAGTCTGGTTAACAGTCAACATTGGGGACAAGGGACAGAAACAGATTGACACACTGACCGTCACATATCGCTTTAGTCACTTTTAGCTAGCATGGATAGCAATGGCTCTCAGGTGCGAGAGATTGAGGACCTTTCTCCACTGCAGCCCCACCCCCACCATCAACGAACCACATGACGTAGTGAGAAGAGCAAAAACATGTTTTCCATAGAGAAAAGCCTTCAGTGCCGTTCTTTGCTCTTCTATAAATGAATAAATACAGTTCTGATAGAACTGATGCTATAGCAGCAGCTACGCTAACCTCTTTAGGAGACAACATTGTTGTTTTCAAATGAAAAGTTGCAGTTGTCGCACCTAAACCACGCCCGTAGCTGCCAGTAGTTCCTCAATGGACGCTGATTGGTCTGAACCACTGTGGTTCAGCCACAAGTGCATAACTTGAAGCCTGGAAGATGGATTCTCGTGTGATCTTGCGAATCCAGCTGCCTCGCGAGGTAAACCGAATTTGGCTGAATTGATCTTATAACTCTAAGGAGATTCATACGAGCTAGTTTTGAGCAGCAAAAGTATGTTGTTGTTTTTTTGCACATAATGTGTATTGTTGGCATTAACATAAAATGGTAACAAAAATGTGTGTGTCTCATGTACATTTCCCCAATTTCCAAAGGTCATTAATGAGTCAAGGCCCACATGCATTAGAAAGGATAAATATTCAAATGAAACTATGAATTATAGCAATAAATGTTTGTTCATGGATAAACACTACAATGACATCTTTGATAAATCCCTCAAGAAAAAGAAAACTCACTCTCAAAACTGTGAAAGAGTCAACATTGTTTCCTACATACAGTTTATTATTGTCTTCTGTTGCAGATTGCACCTGTGCTGTTGGTGGAAGCAGCGTACAGCACACACCGGTTCACGCTGACCCACTTTTATCATATAGCGCATATTAATAATTCATATTCTATATGTTCCTGCTGCTGCGTGTGTGTGTGTGAGAGGGAGAGTGCTGTGGGTGTGGTTGGCCTTTAGTTTATTCAGGGAAAAGATCAATGAGCAGGATGGTTCACAAACTCAGTTAGAGGAAACATGCAGCCTGTAGGCCAGTGGTTCCTCTGCTGCTGTCGTTTTCTCGAGTTAAAGTTCTTCGCTGCATTTCTTGTTGAAGAATATTAGGCTTTGTTCAGACTGCAGGCAAATCAGATTTGTTTCTCAAATCAGATCTTTAAGACAGACTGTCTGCACTGTTATTTGCAAGTGATCAGATTGGATTTGTGTGTCCAGACATCACCAACCTATCTGCATGGGTTGCTATGGTAACGACGTAGGCGTCAGTAACTATGTACGCTGGTGACGCAGCTTTCCAACCAAATGGAGATCCATCATCTCGCCCTTCAAACAATCGCGTTGTCAAGTCGCGCTGCACAGGTGGGAGGCTGGTATACAGCTATTGGAGCATCCAGAGCGTCCGGTCTGAGACGCATCTGTAGAAATCCGATTGTAATGGCATTTCAAACCACCTCCAAATGTGGCTTGGATCCGATTTGCTAAAATCACATTTCATGTGTTTTTTTGCTGTCCAGACTTTCTAAAAGACCAACATAACAAGTAGTTCCCTGTAAAATTCACAGATCAGATGCAGTGCAATGTATAGAACAGTGAAGTTTTATTTTGTATTATATTGAACATGTATTGAACAGTGAGGTGTGACTGTGAAGCAGCAGCAGCAGTAGGAAATGTTCAGTTTGCATTAGCAGAAACAAATACTGTAGGAGGGTAAACAAGGAGGCGTCTGTCCATGAGATAAAATGGCGAACAGTAACGTTTTCTGTAACTCCTGTGTGTGTGAAGGAAAGCCCTACAAAAGGAAGACGGACTTGGTTAGCAGTAAACTGCATTATAACTTTAAAGTGTAAAATATTCTGAGAAATTGGCGTAAATTTAATTTTAAGTCTGACTGACAGGAACTGTTGCCTACAATAACCAGAAATTCAATAAACACTTGGCATTAAAGTGTGTCATGAGATGAGTTGAATTTAGTGCCACAGTACTAAGAATGTCAGAGCTTAAGCATAACCCCGGGACATGGGGCATGGATCCCACATTCACATGGTGGTAAATCAGACCCTGCAGGAGCCGAGAGTGCTGAAAGTGGCCAGATAATGAGCTGAAGGTCCTTAAAGAAGCCAATTAGCCCTAATAAGATACAGTTTCGGGCAACCCGGGGGAGAGGATGGAGTACGCTTATACTGTACATATATACATACACACACACACACACACACACATCTTTCCTCTTGTCTCCCATCCATTTTCAGGGGGCAAGCGGGGGGGGGACAAAATAAATTCCCAACCACATGCACCACATCTCAGTCCACCTCAGAGCTTCTCCCCTGATTTTACGAGGGATCAAATTTAAATTGGGTGCCACACATTTAAATATGACTATAGCATAACTCTTTTTTCTCCCTTGTGGCTGTCCGTCCAACCAAGCTGGCATTTTGCTCACCAAAGAAACACTTTTAGCACAAAACACTCCAGGGTGGTTAAATCTGAAAACGCCGGCCTCGGTTTCAGTGTGCTCAGGGAGCTTTTGAAAAACAATAAGCGTTTTCGGGGTAAACAGTTCTGGGGACTCCCTGAGAGGAACTGGGGAGCTCCCCCGACAACTACATACCTTCAAGGGCTTTTTTTTCTGTTTGCATTCGCACCACCAATAGGAACGCTGAAGTGACGTAAGCCAGCCGGCGGTTGGTATAGCAACGTCACTCACAAGATTTTTATATTTGACTTTGACGAGTCAAAATGGCGTTGTATTTCCCCTGTCGCATATACGCTCGATAAAGCCTGGACTTCACTGTCGGGCCATTTGTCCGTGTGTTGTTCCATTTTTTAAGGCGACCGTTACGAGCTGTTACACAGGTTTTTTTAAAAATGGCGGGTGCCGGTGCTGCACTGGCTCATGTGTTCAACCAATCACCGTACACTTACGTCACTCAAGGTTCCTCTTGTGCTGGGAGAGAACCATCTCTGAAGTAGGAGCTAAAAAAAGTCCCTCAGGAACTACGGTAGTTCCCAGTTCTTGCAGTGCGAGCACAATAAAAGTTCTTCCGGTCCGAAAACACCTAATGATGTTTCCCTGCTCAGATACCGTCCAGTGGTCACTAATAAAGTTTTGTGTAATTTCAGTACGGATGGAGGTCTTTGCAAAAATGACTTGAAAACTCTAGTGTGGACATATGTTCTTTTCACACGTAAATAGCATTTTCAGATGGTTTAGTGTGGACATACAACACATAAACTAAACCAATTTTTATCAGTTGTCTCCAAATTGATAAAAAGACATACCTTCAAGTGCCATGAGAATAATAATGAGACATGAGTGATATTCCAGGCTACCTGCAGCTTATTGATTTCAATATACGTTTTTGATATCTGCTGATATTATATATTTTTTTTCTTATGGTCAACAGATCCCATGAAAACACCCAAACCACCAATAAATGTATCTACTGACAAGTACTTAGTGTGTATTTAAAGTCTGATGTATCTTCTTTCTCTAAACTAGAGCGCCATTGTTGTTCAAAAACTATTAAAAACTCATCAGTGAGCCACACTGTTGTTCCTTCATTACAATGAACACACACTGTAGTTTATTTGAACTCAATCCCACGAACACCGTCCTGCTGCCCCAAATACTCACTACTGCAGTACTTCTGCAGGTGTTTCCAATTAAAAGTAAAGGGGAGGGTTACTGAGATTCATTGACAGCAGCTTAACAGAACAAATAGAAACCCCCCCCAGAAAAGTAGAACTGACTGCAATTAATCAAGTATTTCTGTCATAATAAAGGTCTGCCTGTCTAATCTTTGATTTGAAGCTTGAAAATAGTGCAGACTGAGGTGTTTGTGTTCTGCTGTTCAGCAAATATGACTGATGCTGACTGTGAAGGGATTGCTTACAGCGTGACGGACAGATTGGAGATCTGTTGGATGAATATGCCAATCATGTAAGCAACATATTCAAGTGTTTCAATCAGAATGGCAAAGAAAATGGAATTTGCAATTGTACATGCACACCTGCAGCTCCGAATCTGTGACGGTCTCTGAGGCAGAAATTAGGCAGTTCATTCAATTTGAATCGAACACACAATATTCAGTCAATTCTGATGTTTTTCGTCATAGTGAAACAAGTTAAACATTTTATCAGTGACTCCTCTGGAGTTGTGATTTCTGTGTTCATTGGCAGCACGTTTGCGTTTTTCGTCTTGCTGTTTTCTGCCTCCTCCAAGAATCTAACGGCTGGTTAATAGATTTGCAGGCGCCAATTGTACGTACAAAACAGCCATTGTGATAACTTGTTGATTGCTCTCATTTAAGGGGCTTTCACCCTCTCTGCCATTTAACTTGCAGAATGGATTGCGCCTTAAGATGCTCGCAGCAGTTTGGAGCAGAAGAAAAAGCAATTTCACACCAAAAAGTGCACAGGAGCGGGGAGAGGGAATGGGAGCTAACAACAGAAGACACTGAGTATATTTGGTGATGCACTGTTAATACAACGCACACAAAAAGCACATTCTCTCCCGTTTCATCCAATCCCTGCTCTGCAATTGATAAGATAAACAGCGTTATAGACCTCGGCTTGGAAATCCCAGAAACCTTTGCGGCTGCAGAGGGATGAGGTGTGACATTTGTGTAATGGAGACCAAGCGTGGGTTTTGTGACCAGTGCCATTGTGGAGCGCGATACGAGACGCAGATGTGTGAGATTCTCCGTCTTATCTGCTGTTAGATGCGGCCGAATGGCGGCTCTGAGGAGGCCTCAGGCTCTCACACACAAAAGGAGGAAGGTTTTATCACTTGGACCATTATTGAAGCCTCTTTTTCATTTGTTTGCTCTGTGCCTCAGCATCGTTAGAGAGGAGGGGAACGAGGCCAGAGTGGGCTTTTGTCTGGCTCTCGAGGTGCCAATAACAATTATTGTGCATGTGTTATGACTGCTTGGCACTGAGATGCATTCACATAAAGGTTAGAGAAGAGCTTCATGACTGGAGGGTCAATGGCTCAAGAATCTCATTAAGTTGTCGTCTCTCAAGGCCAGGATGCCAGGAAGTAAACATCCTACTGAGACTACAGTGAGCTGGATAAATCTGAACATTTTCTCTTGGTTTCACCTAAAATAGAGCTGCTTTAAAATGAACTTCAGTGTAGAAAAATCTAAAAACTAAACACATTGTTCATTTGAATTAATTCTCGAATGGATCACGTGTTAATCCCCTTTACGTTGTAGCATCGTGGCTTGGTTGACAAGCTATCAGCTGACTTCACGTTTGTGGTGTCGTGTCCAAAATGTTCCTGCACATTGCTTCTCAGATGGTTTGGTTTCGTGATCGTCTGTTCAGCACAGCTTGCTAGTGTCCTCCGTTGTGTGTTAATGAAGAGAACAATAGTCCAGTTTACTGAGGGCTGCAGGGCATGCGGTGGGTCGGATGGACAGAGCGTTTTACAAACACTCCCCGACGGAGTACAAGGCACGGCTTGTTGCGCTTATTTACTGTGAATTCAGACAGATCGTTACAGATAGAACAGTCAGATTTTTCCCATGTACAAACGGTGGAAATATAAAAATATGACACTGAGAACAACTAAATTGGGACTTTGGATATATTGAAACACGATGTTAATGTAATGGAGAGTAGAATAGACAGAGCAGCGGTTTAACCTGTAACTGCTTCACTTCTGACGATAGATGTAATGTATAATTGTTGTTGTTTGCTGACCAAAGCAGGAGAAAGAAGAAGAGATTCAGACGTTTTCCTGTTGCTTTGGTGCTTCAGTGTGAACTGAGATCTTCACCAAAATGACATGGAAATGTGAATTAGAAGTTGCAGCATACAAAGTCTTGAAAGTTTGGAAAAGGCTTAATTAGTAGTAATTAGTTATAGTTAAAAATGCCTGATTTTCAACATAATCTAAAAGGAAAGTTCTGTTCTTGTATTCACTCGTCATTCATAGCTAGATAAGTCCTCTGTTGATCCCTTACTCTGGAAATTAAATAATCCTGATCAATACATACAATCAAAGCACATATGAACAGCTGGTGAAATAAGCTAAGGGACAATTGATTGCTGTGGGTGTAAAGGAATTCTGTAAACTTTATTTTTCGCAATTGCATTTATAGTAACAATTTAGATGTGATGATAAAGGCTTCGAGAGTCCGGAAATGTTTGGTTTAGGTCCCTTGAAAGAGCTTGAAAAGTGCTTGAATATTACTCTTAAAAAGCTGTACGAACCCTGAAGTTGTTTTCACATGACAACAGTGCTTAACAAACTTAGCGTGGACGTAGTCTGAATGTTAGCAATAGGCTGGTTACCGTCAGCTCCCTTGTGAGAAGGTGTGATTGTGAGGCTTCTGTATGCTTCAAACGAGCTACTTTGTACCGCATGCCGTGCGACCACATCTAAAGTCAAAGGTGTTTGTAGCTGTTCAGAATGATCTCACTCAGAGGATGTTTTTGTTGTCCAGACGCGATGCATCGGACAAATGGGGATAATGGGGCACACTTTTGGACAGTCTCTCCTCAATTGCACTTGTTTGTAAATGGGAAAAGTCTCGGAAGTAGTTAAGTGTAGATGAGAAAGAGAGCTTGAGAGAGAAGTTCACTGCGGAAAGTAGGCTTGGTTGTTGGATTTAGTAGTTACAAACATTTTAAGAGACACACCCCCTTCCCCGATTCTGATGTTGGGAAGGGGGTTTCAGAAACTTTTGTGTTTGAAGCATACTGAGACCTTTAACTGTATGGAGGTGTTGCTGGATAAGGAGCTGCTTTTTCAGCTTTCTGTCAGTGGACAAATAAAGGTCAGAAAAAATGTTGTATTGTTCAATCTGAAGGTTCTTTATTGAAATTAGATGCAAATGTGCTTTTCTGTTCATTTCCAATAAGTACATCCAGTCCTGCAGGCTCAGACAGAGAGATACAGGAGCTCTGGGTTATGTGCTGGTTGGCACAGGGTTTTCTGCTTTGGCACACTTGGCTTGGTGGACAGCACTGTTGGCACTGCATATAGATTTACCTAGTCTGTTGTCTGGCAAACTCTCCTGTTGGATTTAGCGGTTCGTTTTCAGACAAATTTCACACCTTTTTTACTGAAAAACAAGTTTGCCTGTATATCAAACTTTAAGGGCAAGAGTCTGCTTTGATAATTTGCCTTTGGAAAAACTCAGTGTGATTAGTTTACTTTCTTACAGTGAACCTGTGGGGTCGACTATGATGTGTAACAGAAATACTCCTCTACTTTCTGTCCAGTACGTTAGACACATTTAAAAGCTGTCCTGCAGGGCTCTGTCGTGGCTTTTTAAGTGAATGCTCACCAGTGATTTAATGTATTGAGAGTTCAGTTGGTCGACCAGAAGGTGTGTTATTGAGGAGTTGAGTGGTGGGTAAACTGTTCCCAGCAGAGCATCACTGAGTGTTGTGAAGCGGCAGCATTAAGAGTAACACTCACTCGGGATGGTGTAATAATATTCAGGTTTGTAGTGGACATTTGGAAACACATTCCAGGATGTTGTATGATTGTAACCGTACACATTGGCTGTACCTTGTTTAAAAGCTGTGAACAACGTCTGTTACAGCATGCACAGTACACATGCTATGGCTTTGGCTACCACTTGTGATTATTTTCTTTCAATCAATTTAAATTGTTTTTGTGTAATTGATAATAATGATTGATAAATGTCCCATCACTAGTTTCCAGACCAAAGATATTCAATTTACAACAATATAAAACAGACTGTCCTCACCAGGAAAACCACAGCATTGGTCATTTGTTCAAATGAAGAAGCTGTGTTCATGTTGACCGAACCAGAACCTCTTGTGATTGTGTGAATTATGGCTCTTATCTGTCAGAAGCAAAGTTATAAAACCTTTTGAGCAGGACGTCACTGACGATGACAAGTAAGAACACTGTTTGCATCCCGTCACATACCAACAGTCTCAGAGCGCTGCAGGAAAGACGTATTTCTGTAATCCAACGAGGAAGTTAGCATCGGCCTGGTTCCCTCCACAAAAAGCCAACGGGATTTTTCCATTGGATTTTGGATTATTGCAGAAAATAAGCTCTGCTGCAAACAACAGTTTATGATACTTACACGTTTTGTTCAGCAAGATAATCTTCACACATGAACACACTGGTTTGCCCTAAACGGCATGGCAGTGCCGCTGGCGATACTTTAACTCTCTGTGAGCTCGACTTCATCACAGGCTCCTGGCTGTCCTCTCTTCACATCTCTCTGGGTCTAATGTGCTTTTGTGTATTTGTATATGCACTTCCATCTGTCATTTTATATCCATACACTGGAGTCACAGCCTCTTGTGCAGCCAACACACCCTGTAAAGCCGTGTGCACAAGGCAGCATCTGCTGTTTTCTTGACCTCATGCACGACACCTAAAAAAACACACACACACTGAATGTGAAGGAGAATGAGTAATGAGAACCCACCATGCCTTTAGTTAATTAATTGTCATGCATGTGCTTCTTGGGGAAATAAGTGTTCAATCACTCGCTGAGCAACGAGGATTACCGAGGGAGAGAAAGAGAAGAGAGAGTGACGGGGCGGATAAAAAGAGGAGAGAAGACAAGAAGGATGGCCTATTACGCTCCATTTAGACTCTTCTCAATTTGGAGGAACTCCGCTGTGTGTTGGCCTCTTTACACCGTCTCATCTACAGAGACATGAGCAATGTGTAAAGGAGGGAGGCAGGCAGGCAGGGAGGGTTGGGCGCAGCAATGACAGTATTCATCGTGATGAGTCAGGGAAGCAAAGAGGAAAATTCAGCGAGGCGGAGGCCTATTTGGGTGGAGTCATGTCTGCGTGGTTAACAATAATATGGTTATAAACACATGAAAGCATGAAGAGACGAGTGTTTGTGCAAAGTCTAGTTTTGGCTAAACAATGTGGCAAAATACTATAGTAGTAAAAATACACGATTTGTATCATTCACTTCATAGGACTAAGGAACATACTGTATGTGGCTTGCACTTTAATAAGTAGCCTCAGGAAGCGCCACCAAGGTCATACACAGGAAGTGGCTGTGTCAGTAAGGGTTAATAGGGTTCAGTTCCCACATCGTGTCTCTGTGTCAGTGAACACTTGACTTTAAGTCACAAGGAGACAGCATTTTGAATGCATCTTGCGCTCATAATCTTATTGTTATTTCCAGTTAAAACAGGCTGCTGGGCCAGCTAGATAACGTGTCATTGAGTCATTGTTCAAAGTGAATGCTACACTAATAATTTCTACACTAGCAGTAGGAATGGCTTTATGTAACGTGCCAGGGGTCACTCGTAGTGATGAACCCACACAGCAGTAATACCCAGCTCTGCAGTCCCCCTCAGCTCTATGGACTGGTCTGGTCGTGCTACACACCCATCATCTTCCATGACCTCCACACTCTTGCTGTATGGCACACTACATCCTGCATTGGAACTAGACGTTAGTTGCACCATTGTTGATTGCAGCTTTGTACTTTGTACTCTGTCATTCAACCAAAAAATGACTACTGAAATTAATATTTCATGCCCTGCATGAAGCAGCAAAAAGGAAATTAAACTGATGTCATTTCAAATGTTCTGCATCCGTAAACCACTGAGTCTTCCACCGGACTTCTCCTCTAAATGATCAAGTATTTATGAGCTTCAGGGAGGCACATCAGATGCTTTTCATTCTCTCGTTCTCACTGACGGACTTCATGTATTATAAAATAGATTTTTAAAGTGAGTAAATACAGTTCCCATATTTAAAATAGTTTTGTCAAGATTTTATAAACTTTCAAAATGCTCAGACCACATTGGAACGGGAATAATTAGCGCCTCCATGGATTTTGCTACAATGCATTCAGTTACAACACTGAGCACAGTGGGACAGATTCAGGGGGCTGAAGGAGATGGTGGAGAGCAGAGTGGCAGACGGAGCCTGTTCGGCCCAGAGACCCTCTCTCCCTTGCAGCCAAATCCCTCTCTGCGCCTCTGAGGAGTCATGTGGATCATTTGCAGCCAGTTTTTGTATCCTGCTGAATATTACCAGGCCTTGACATTTGGCAAAAGAGAGAACAAGCCAAATTGGTGCATTTATTTAAACTGTCAAGAATGTATTTGAATGTAATCTGATATCCTCAAAGGAGGCCAATGGATGTGATATGATATGAATATATTAGAGTAATGTTGTGTCAGGAGGTGTCATGGATGTTGGCACTTCTGTACTGATATCAAGGGCGCGATTTACAGCTGGGACACCACCTCATCAGATACCACTTTACTCTCTCTAAGTAGAACCCAATCTGTGAGCAGCCTGCTCATTAATCTGAGTTGAACCTGTTTAAGACGGAGAGAGGCTTCAGGGTCCAGACACAAACAGTGTGAGAGGAGCAGTGACCATGTCAGAGCGGCTGAGGGGGTAATGAGGCAGACGAACACTGCTCTGCTCACTGCTCGTCTGACAGCACAGAAGAGGATCCACCATTCAGATAACATGGCTCGGCTCAGGCTGCCACTCACTACACGAGGTGTGTGTGTGTGTGTGTGTGTCTGCAGCACACATATGGACATGTCCGTGGCTGCATGCCCATTTGTAAGAGTGCAATGTGTCCAAAGGCGCTGTCTGCAGACCTTGTTTGTCACAGCTCATGTGTCACAAAGGGAACAGGAGACTCTCCCATATGTTGCTCATATCTGTTTGGATCATTGACCATCGTCGTCCTCTACACTCCCTCTGAAACCATCTTAGATAAAGCTCAGAGATTCACCAGTTTAGTGCTGGCTGATAAGGTGATCAACAGAAAAATAATCTACATTAGATTACTACTACAAATTAAATAATTGATGAATGGAAGTCATTTATAAAGCAAAAACGCCAAATATTCCCGCTTTCAGTTTGTTCAAATTTGAGGATTTGCTGCTTTTCTTTGTTTTATATCATCGTAAACTGAATGTCTTTGGGTTTTGGACTGTTGGTCAGATAAAATAAGATATCTGAAGATATCACTTTAGGCTTTAGACCGCACATTTATTGATGAAGCAAAAACATAAGCAAGAGACTTATCGACAAAGAAAATACTTGATAGTTGCAGCCCTACGTGATGGGATTGAATAGAATATAATAGGCATGGTGGCACACTGGTTGGCACCATTGCCTCTTTTGTAAGAAATATAACCTTACATTTGCAATAACAAATATATTGACTGCTTTGTACATTACAGTTTTTGTGCAGGACTATCTGCCAAAACTTAATTAACTTAAAACTGCTCCATTTTATTGGACACTTCACAATAGAGCATGACGAGGAGTATTGGGAGAAAGACCCATGGCGATTATGTAGTGTGCGTCTTAGACCACTGGGCACCACAACACCCCTGGTTGGCACAAATTTGTTAGAAAAATCAAAGAAAGCATTAAATTTAAACTTGACATGGTGACAATGAAAGGGGCAACACATACCACATCAAAAAACATTCCCAATCGACCATCAGGGAGAAGGCAAAGACAGACTATGAGTTTTGTTGTTTAGTTTGGAGGAGTTGTTGGATTTATATATAACAAAATGCCAAAAACATGTAGTGATCAAAAAGATAAGTGAGTCTGGAGGAACGGGTCATCGGCCAGAAAAGGTGGAGCCACTCGAGTGTAACAGAGACCTTAAACTGCGTGTGAGCGAGTGTCTGTCTGTGTTACTCTGTGATGGACTGGCGGCCTCTCCACAGTGTCCTCCTGCTTTCAGTGTCTGAAAGGGATCAGACCAGCCCCCGTGACCGTGCATGCGAATAAATGGGTAAAAAAAAATCGGTTACTGAAATATATTCCATTGAATGGTATCAAATGCTCCATCTGTAAAGCAGAAAAAAAGCCCACGTCCATCCAGATGTTATGTAACAACACGTTAATGCAAAGAATGTCATTCTGTACGTTTCTGAACTTGTTTTGTCACACAGGGAAATCTTAAGATATTTTCCACAGTCGCGGTGACTCTGCCTCCTCCTCTGAGCCCACTACGGAGCGTTCTGCAGACCCGCTGCATTTTTGAACCTCTCCCAACTCCCAGAAACGACGTTAGAGGAGAAATCTCTCCCAGATGGTTTAAAAAGTCCATCAGCAGACTTGTGGAAGAATCTAAATATCCACAGACTCCTAATCCCATTTTAAGATGTGGTTGGGATTAAAAGTCCTGGCAGTTACAATCGTAAAGCAACCAGAAGCGCTCACATAATGAAGTTTCTGAATTTGCATAATGCTGATGGCACAGACAAATTGTGGACCCTAACACATTTTTTCTTTACCATTGATTCTATAATAGTCCTTTTTCACCAGCTAGAAATATACAGTAGCCTTTTATGATTAAGTTTGAATGTTTTTGAGCCGACTTTTGGATACAAACTTAGATATTCAGTTGAACAAGCTTTTCAAGGAGAAGGAGGCAATGTAATATACATGTTCACTGTCTAGTTCTCTGCCTCAGGAGAAGGGACATAGTTGTATTGTATGAAATTTTTATGCTCTGCTTCTCTACTTCTTCCCTAACCCTAAACGCCTCAGCAGAGCTTCACAGACTAGATCAACCCAGACTTTACTTTCTTATAGTGAGTGAATAATTACTTTAATGTGGTCACTGTTGTTCGTGCTCTGGTTGGTTAGGTTTTATTTCATATTTAGTCCAGACAGCGCTTCTGCAATACTACTATAATTAGTAATGTACCATCATAGTCATTCACATATACTGTAAACTATAAAAGACAAAAATAATCAAAAGCTCTGAGTATTTAAGATTTCAAAGCAGGACAAGAATCATAAAATAGAAATCTAAAATGATAATAATGCTTACTGAAGGTGGGTTTATAAAAACGGGTTGTGTTTTACTGTATTTGTGTTATTGTCAACAAACAACAACGTGTTAGTCCGTCTCTCAATACCTTCTGACTTACCTACCTACCTAGTTTTTATCAAGCAAACAGGAGGAAATAGTGCATTTGTTGGGAACTATTTTCAGCGGCGGATGAATCCACATTTGGTGCTCTAGTGAGTATTTGGGGCAGCAGGACGGTGTGTGTGTGTGTGGGACTGAGTCCAGATAAACTGCAGTGTGTGTGTTCATGGTGATGAAGGAACAACAGTGAGGCTCACTGATGAGCTTTTAATAGTGTTTTATGGCTCAGAGGAAGAAGAGACATCAGGCTGTGACACACACACAATGCTAATAGAGGGATACATTCAGTGTTGCTTTGTTGACCATAAGAAAAAAAATAGAATATCAGCAAACCTGTCCTTTTAACAATTGTAGAAAAACTTATTTAAAACGATAAGATGCTGTTGCTTGAGTTTCACGGGATGCTTGTTCCAAAGATTTAGATCTCTGAAGGTACTTTCAGACAGTGAGTGTCGTCCTGCTGTGTTTGCCGCCCGGTGACGTTGGTGTTGTGTATTTTAATTGGCTGGCAGCAACTCCACCGCTGCAGCTACTGGATAGCTAATTACTGCTACAGCTGTTGCTGCTAACCACCTACTCAAAACTCATCACTTAGCCAAATAGAGCAGTGAGTTGTAGCTTTAAATAGTGGGAATGCTTTAGCAAACCAGTGTCACAGACATTGTTTATTGGCCCAGATTGGATCAACTTTGAGTCTAATGTTGCTTCCAAGACTGTTTTTGTAAATTGATATGTTTGCTCGCTGCTGGTGAGGAGGTGTTTAATTCAGGTAACTCAGATACGCGACACCCGATACTCAACACCCACACTTCACACTGTCACCCTTTTACATCATTTCTTAAAAATCACTAGCTGTATGTTCACCTTCTAGTGTAGAGGGGAGGTGTTATAGTGTCAAAAGTGATGTCAACACATACCCTCTATAAGTTGAGAGGTCAACACAGGACAGCGGAGAGACCTGTCACCACAAGATGGATGTGAGCACCTCTCGTGTCAATATGTGTCAGGTTGAGATGAATGCATCGTCCATCCTCAGTTTCATATGTACTGTTTCTCTGCTGTGCATGTGAACAGAATAGATGTGTGCCAGGGGTTTGCTCCAGCTGTGGTTTTTTGAGAGGGGGGCATCCACAGCTGTTCTGACCCAGAAAAACCACATTATTCTTGTCTTTCTTGCTTCACTTGTGTTCACAGATGATTTATGTCCATTTGTACTGGAAGCAGCGCTGTTGCGCTCCTGGCCAACAGTCGCAGCAGACTGACCGCAGAGTGGCTACGTAAGTCAGGTTGTCGCTCCTGGGAGGTTAATTGATCCCTCCGTCTCTGCTCCAGCTGACACTGATGTGCTGTGGTAGAAGTGGTACTTGTTGCGTGCTTGCTCCAGTGATGACATACTTATTCTTCCTCCAGTACCTGGCTGAAGAATCAGCAGGATAAACACGGGGTGGTGGGACCTCTCGCAGCTTCACTTACCACTTACTGACTTCTTGCTCTTTTCACATGATGTTGGAAAGACCTCTAAGTCCCAGGTTTTCAGCTAGGTGGAAATAATCTTTTGTGGGTTGGTGCTCTGACATCTGAGCGGTCCATTAAGGCAGATATGTCTCCATCTTCATCCACTCCAGTTGGCTGATTTTAGGAAGAGAAACTTTTGTGACCCCTGACTTATGTAACACAGAATGAGCTATTGAGAATATTATTGACAAAAAATAACCCCGAAAACATATTGTTGCCAATTATTTTGTTTTTCCAATAATTTATAGATTCCAAAAAATGTATATTCAAAACTATTGATATTTTTCAACGTAGCCTGTTATGTTATATATATTCTACTTTCTAATGTTTTGTCCTCCGAGTTAGCATTGTCACAATCATGCTCCAATTCTGCTTCTGAATTATCTGATTCATAACGTGGCATAAAATATAAAATATATAACCCTCATCATTAGTTGCTTTAGGCACGACACCTGACACATAGGCACTGTAGTCACCGTCACAAACAAGTAATACAACTTTAACTGCTATTACCTGCAAACTATGAATAAAAAGATTGAACACTTACATACCTCGGCTCTCTACTTTTTAGAGAAAAACATTACAAAAACAAAGACTTTTTTTGACACCAGAAAGTTGTTAACAGGTCTAAGAGTCTACAGCCATGCTAGCGGCTCTGTTAGGCCGTACTTTGGCCCAGCTGTGCTTTGAGTTAAAGGCTAAACGTGCTAACATGCTTCACCAATCACTATCTTTAGGCTGCGGTCGAATAGTCAAAAAAATGTCTATTCCTAAACACTTTTCCTTGACCTTGATGGAAAACTTCACAAGGTCGAGGAAAGTTGTGAAGGAGAATTCGTAAGGACTTATGAAAAGACAGAATCCCACTGCTCTTACACTAGGCTACGTAATTATGCCGTTAATTAAACATCTGCCGTGGTCGCTAAATGTTGCTGCCGCAAGGAATTGAGGGACGGCATTATCACCTTTCCTTTGGTGAAGGATGGTCCAGTGTACTCTATGCTAAAGGAGATAAGAAAGGAAGCACTGAAGCACCTTTCCTTAGCATTCATAGAATTGGACCAGGTCTTATCATGGCTGCCACTGAGAGACTCCCGGCTTATTTAACTCAGTTAGGAACCTTCCTGAGAAAAAAGACTTTTCGACCACAGCCTTAGTTTGGTGTGTTAGCATGCTAACACTTGCTAATTAGCGTCGACCACAAAGTACAGCTGAGGCTGATGTCATCAGTTTTAAAGTGCTGGGTCAGAAACCAAAGTATTGGACACATTTTGACCTGATGATGGCGCTAGACAAAAATCAGGGGATCACCTAAGTAACCTATTGCGGTTCATCCTGTGAGGAACATGGATGTGTGAACCAAATTTCATTACATTCCATCTAGTAGATGTTGAGATATTTCACTGGATGAGAGAAACATGTAGCCAGCTGGTCGCACGTTTGTACAAAAGGCCAATCAATCTAAAAGTTCAGTCTGTAGATATTTCAGTCTGGACCAAAGTGGTGCACCAACCAACCGACACTGTCAGTGCTAGAGCCATGCCTCTAGTGTGTAGCAGGGAGTTGAGGGCTTAATTGAATAAAATGTGTAATGTGGTCCCGAGTATCGAGGTATACATATGTCCCATTACGTCGGCTGACAGGTGGGGGCGCCCCTGAACCTGGACGATTTTAGTGTCCTTTCTTGCTTTCTTTGCATGCTTGTTGTTTTGCATTTGAATGCATCTTTATTCTTGTATATTTTCACTCGCACTCATTCTACCCAGCCCTCTGCTCCAGTTTCAGTTTGAAAATGAAACTGTTGAAATCACTGCCAAGTAAAGTACATGATTTGAGTAATTTCATGAACTACTCATGCTAAAATTAACTGTAAGAGGTCCATTATCTTTCTGTATGACCCTTATCGTTTTAATGTTAATCTTTAGCTGCCAATATTTAACCTGCAGTGGACCCAGCTTTATAGTAGATTAATATTTTGCATTGTTGAGGGGGTTTGATGGAGATCTTTTTAATATTAACACGTTAGCCATCATGGTCTGTTAAAGGAGTGGGCAGGTGGTAAAAGCGGTGTGATTGAACGATAACCAAACACGTGAAGAGATGCAGCTTGCTGCTGAACAATGGCCAGGGGATTTTGATGCAGAGAGAACATAACAGAAACTGGCAAAAAAAAAAAAAAGACAGAGAGAAAACAAGCCCTGTTCTTTTGAGAGCTTCGACTCATCTGTTTGTTTGGCCCCACTCTGGGCATGCCTGCTGCACAGTTTTTGTATCTTTACCTTGCAGGCATTCAGCTGACACACGTATCCACAGCAAATAATAATATGTGAAAGAGCCAGAGCCCCAGTGCCATGACAACAATCGGTGACCCACGATGATCCTGCAGGAGATGAGCAACAGCAGCAAAATAAAGCCAAAACGGGAGCGTGATGAGGTGGAGGTGATATTGAGCTGTTACACTCAGCTGTTAGTTGCGACTTGCTTGAAAGACAAAAAAAATCAATAACTCTGGTTTCCATGTAGCCTTCACATGCACACGGTAGGAATACACTGGCTGTAGCTGCCTGCTTGGTGACCTCTTGCTAAAATGCCTTTCAGCTCAATGTGAGGCAGCATTTGGACAACTGCAGCAGAAATGATCCGCTGGTACTTTTGCTTATTGTGATGTCCTTTTATTGGAGTTTCTTCAAATGCTTCATATCCCTAAAATCTGTACAACCTCAGCTAAAAGATTATGTACGTCAATAAACCATAGTAATTGATAAAAGTGTAGAAATTGTGTCATAAATAAAACAAAATACAAAAATCGGACGTTTTCTTCTGAAAATTTTACTAAACACACAAAACATATTGATCCAAAACCGTTCTCAATGTAGAAACATGAACACAATATTCCACAAGTTATTTGAACTCTGTCATTTTTTTGTTTTTGAGATATGCTCAGTTTTATGAGCAGAGTTCAAAAGCGTTTTTCATCTGCAATAGTCATTTCCTAGATTATCCTAAAATGCTTCATATCCCTAAAATCTGTGCAACCTAAGCTAAAAGGCTGTAAGTCAATAATCCATAATGACTGTCATAAATTAAAACAGTGCCACTGTGCGTTGTCACCACATTTTGCACCGCATGTAACGTGATCACGTCATCAACTTGCGACACGAGCGTCCAACGTGATGATGCGCAAGACAGAAGCCTTAGTTCTCAGCTGCAAAAAGAAAGAACGCTCGAGCTATTATGGTTTTTATTTTAGATCAATTTAAACAGGATTATGCAAACAGCCACCTCCTGCGGCCTGTTGATGTCCTCGCACATCCTCCCAGGATAGGGTTAGGGTTAGGTTCACTTTTAAGAGCTTTGTAGTGTTGATTCATAAACTGTATGGACTTCAATGATCTTCTGTGGATACTGGTCTGTAAAGTCCAGGATTACTTTTGTTATTTATTGTTGCTTTAGAAACAAATTCAATGGATATATCCCAGCACTGGCAGTCTACAGCCTATTTATTTAACAATGTTTGCTTCAATCTCAAGCGAAGCACTCAGAACCCTCTCTGACTTTAAGGATCCCATGAAGACAGGACGTTGGGTATTACGGTCTTGCATGCAATGATCTACATGGTTAGTAAAATAAAAAGCCCCAGCGCTGCCTTGTAATAAAAAATATTACAATGAGGATAAAGCAAATGTTTGTCTAAGAAAGTTGTCCAGGCAACACTGTTTTCTGCTTCGAGTGTTGTTATCTAACATCTAACCAGCACTGACATACTTACCAGAGCTCCAGCTTTGGTCCTCCTGCCTTCGACTCTGTGACATTAGTTTGGTTCCCAGACGCTCGCGCTGACTCACACACCTGCTCTCCTGAGATTGTTCTGACCTCGTCTTTGCTGGCAGCCTCCATTTTCCTGTCGGAGCGTTTATTAAAACACTCAACGTGTGTGTGCTGTGTTTGCTTGTTAGCAACTTGTCATAAGAACGGAGGCACACACCTAAACGTCTTAGTGATGTTGATGCTTGACTCATACAAGTCCAAATGCTACTCTGGAATTGGAATTGAAGTTTATTTTGGTGTGTAAATAATTACAATTACAGCTGCTGCATCTGCCTCAGTTTACACATAGTTGAAGTTATGAAACTCTGAATAGCTGTGTTCAAAGTTTTAAAATATGTGTCCCAAGTTTAAGTTAACTAACGGTGTAAAGCCACTCTATAAGCCTGTTTTCGTACCAAAAAACAAAGTTGTTGGATTGATGACAAACAACTTGCCTTAGATCTGTTTGGCTTGACAGTGAGAGAAAAGGACACGTCCTCACCTAAATCAAAAGGGTTTATCTCCATTTCAGAACATCTCACACAGATACAGCCTTGGCTCAGTTTTCATCAGTCTAAGCTGGACTTCATCAGCTTCAGCTGTTGTTCGAGCTGAGTGCTAATGTTTTATTAGACTGGATGTTAAGATGGTGTTTATCATGTTAGCGTACTTAGCCTACATATTACTAACATTTAGCATACCCTGGTAGCATGTAGTATATACATACTGTATATAAACAAACTGTCAATTAAATTTCAAAACCAGATAGCAAAATGTTTCTATCAAAGATTTAATGGCCATTTTTTGTTTTCTGAGGTGTTCCTCGAGCCGTTGCACCACCATCCACAATTTGATATAATTGTGTCCAGCCGTGAGCAGATGGTGTACTGTATTCATACTACATACTGTATTAGTATGTTGAAACCTCAGGGGATCATGAATGTCTGTGCCAATTTTTATCAAAATTCATCCACTACTTTTCAAGATTCTTCACTCTGGACCAAAGTGTGGTCAGATAACTAAACGTTCACAGTTGATTTTATAGCGGGTCTACAAGGTATACCTACAATCACAGAGCCTGCATACACACTCGCACCCACACAGATATCTGTTGAGGCCTCATTTTCAGGGCGCGTTGGATTGTTCCCTCTCCCTGTGGCTCCATATAGTTTCTCATGAATATTCAGTGTGCGCAGACAGCCCCCAGCTGTAAGCATCAGGCAGAACTGGGCCACGTGTGTATAACTGAAGAATTACATTAAACTTTAAACCTGATCGGCATTCCTGAATTGAAGATCTTCATTTATAATTATTCTACACTGCCAACAACTTAAATTCTTGTGGTGAATTTGGATGTGAAAGGCACTCTTCATAGACTTTTGTCTTCACCATTGGACACCAACTCATCTCCTCAGTCAGCGTTTTCCCTGTAAGCAATTTCCAAAACGTTGGCCTGTTCTCGTCCAGATTGGTCTCTTCCTGTCTGCTGCCTCTGATCTCTTTGACTAAACAACTGTTAGCCACCATGACCCAATAAGGGTGTACTACTGTATGTGGGCATGCATACAGCACACTTCCACTTCTCTATAGATGGTTATTCTATCTCTTCTGCTCTCCTCTTGTGATTCCACTACAAGCCAGAGAGAGAGATTTGAGATCTCTAACATCCATTATTAATGTATCTCTAGTCGCTTTTAGTTCTAGGTGACTATTAATGACAGCTTTCCAGGAACTTCAAATAGAAACTATTCTTCTTAGCTGCCTCTGACATCCGCAGAGAAATGGTTATTAGTATGCATTGTGACAAGAGGGATCTTCATGAATAAAACCTGGATTGCAGAGTTTAGGCTTCACGAGCCAAAATATACAAAGCGTCGTGCAGAGGAGCATGAATGGCTGCGTGATTACTGCTGTCAGCCTGCCTGTCACTCACAGGCCTCTTCAGTCACAGCCATTTACATTAAGATAAGAAACGAAGGCTGTTAGGCTGATGATTTGCATGTACAGTGGACAGAGGATATGTTTTAAAATCACATCATTGTTTGGGGATTCCTGCTCAGAAATGGGGCTTTAATTTACATGTTTGAGGCACCACATTGTTCAAACTACGGATCAAATCCGATGTATTAGCATGCCATTCTTATTAGCAGGTTTTCAAGAAATACACATATGTGCACAGACACACATTAGGCTTGCAGCAGTAGTCAGTGTTACACGGTGTTCAGGCATACACCGATTACTTAGTTTCTGTATCAGCGCCCACGTTCATCAAATAAAAAAATGCTTTAATTTGTAAAATACTAAGCGTGTTATCAATACTTAGTTGGACGACGGGCGCTACAGTTATAAACTGAAAGTGTCTGCTCCGTACTGCAGCAGCAGCATCCCCAACACACATACGCACACACTGGGGGTCTAACAATAACCTGATTCTGATTCATAAATCATTTGTCACAGTTACAATGTGACTGTCAATCCAATGTACATGTTGTGGTTTCATATTGTAAAACACACACTGAGTCCCAGAAGTTGCCAGTCACTGGCTCATCATTCCCCTGACAGTTCCCACGATCAGCAGATGGATTTGATGCAGGAAATGTGGTGCAGACGTTCATGCTTCCCAGATGATGAGCCTGACAGTGCCACTTGCATGGCTTCAGACTCTTCAGCCTTGTTTATGCTCGTGCGAGACACCGTGAGGTGGGCCTCCGCAGACGTCTCGTGAGCTACGCTATTTGTTGCAGTATTCTCCGTACAAAGAAAACATTCTCTGAAAAGGCAAGAAGGCAACGAGTGTAACCAGAAGATTGTCATAAACCAACATGGCTGCACTCGCTGCACTAGAGCTCGTTGTTGCTGAGGATCTATTAAATGTGGTGGCAATCTCTCTGCATGAGTTCAGGCTCATTTGGTGCCCCCTGTTGTCTCTCATGGAAGGCTGTAGAGGTGCTTGTAGAGGCGTACCTGCTCGGCTGGTCCAGCTTCGAAGGCGTGAGGGACACTGTGTCTTAAACTCCGCTTTGGTCTTGTGTTTTCTTTGGTCCAGACCAAAAGAACCAAACTGATCAAAGTACTGTAGGCCAGTCCACACTTTTTTTCCACATTTTTAATTGTCTATCATTAAGGGAACGGATATGCTTCTATTTCTACAAATATGTCGGTAACACCAGTTCCAAGATACACATACATGACACATACATATGTTGTTTTGACGTGTCTGTTCTCTTCTCTCTTCTCTCCTGCAGGCCAACCGCTCAAATCTCTTACTTTCTAAACATGGGCCTAACATTCATGTGTAGCCTGACATTCACAATAATAATGATTCACTATAACGATGATTGGTTTTTCTTGAGACGTGAATCATCAATAGATTCATAAAGCCTAAGGAAAATATACACTTGAAAGCCAATCACCATTTATCTGAAGGCTTTTTCACAGTCACTGCAGCTCCTATGCAATTTTACAGTTGCTCAGTTTTCAGTCCTGAATAGGAGTGCACTTCCATGTAACACTGGGCACTCACTCTCAGGTTGGCACAGCAATTGTTCACTGTGAAATGAAGAGTATGCTCATTTCTTTTCTCTCTTCTTTTGCTTGTATTCACAAATTTGCCCATGTGCGTGCACACAGACAGTGTTTTCTTTTCAAAAGCAGTGGACCATCTGTGTCCATGTGTGCTCTGTTCTTCTCTGCCATCTTCCTGAAGACAGAAAAGAAAGACCGGCAAAGTGGGATCATAGCAGGATACCGGAGCGGGGAGTAAAGCCGAGGTCTCAAGATATATAGGTATCACAGGGGAGTGTTTCAAAGCCAAGCGTGCCGACAGTCATTTAGCTGAATATGCACTCATTTGAGAGTTGTGCTAACTACATTGTCCGTACTAGACGCTACAGTCATCCTTTTCTAAGCTTTTTGAACCACTGCAGGGTGTCTCCATATCTAACTTTGACAACCACTGAGTTTGAAAGTCAGTCCCTCCATTATCTCAAACACCTGGTCCTTTACTGCTCACTCTGCGTTACAGGAAAACTTTCCCCTCTCATCTGTTTTTCTCACCATTTTCTCCTCACCTCGGTTCATCCTTCCTCTCAGCGCTTGATTGTTCCCCTGCCATGCCTCAGCTGGGAAGTCACTCCGTTCCTCTCTGATTGTCCAGGTCAGCGGGGAAGGAGTTGGAGGGTATAACGGCACTGAATGATGGTGATGACACGCTGCGTGGGATGAAAGAGGACAAAAAGATGCGACTTGGCTTGGAGGTGTAGGGTATGTCCACACATAACAGCTTAGGCAGCGTGACAGCTTTCATCTGAAGTGACTGGCGACTCCTCCATAGTTCCACAAACGGCAACCAATGAATATGAAGTCAATATAAACGGCACTATGGGCCAATGGGCGGCCGTGGCTCAGGAGGTGGAGCAGCTCGTTCACTAATCCCAGGGTTTGCAGTTTAATCCCCGTCCCGTCCGCATGTCGAAGTGTCCAACCCCGAGCTGCACTTGATGGAGGCCAGCGCCTTGCATGGCAGCTGCGTCGCCATTGGTGTGTGAATGACACGATATTTTTTTTACGTCAGTTGCTATCAATAATTATCGCTAAAAATGTCAAATCATTATTTCTTTCAAGTTTAAAGGCTGATTTTTGCTCCTGAGTGAAAGTTGAAGAAACCAGATGGTTAATTCATTACATTTTATCCTGGCTTCTGATTGGCTCTTTAAATCCTGGCTTCTGATTGGCTCTCCTTCTTCTTCTTTTTCTTCTTCTTGTTTAATAACAGGCGGCAACTAGCATTTAAGATGCATTAGCACCCCCCTCTACTGGTGTATGGGTGGTTTAATTATATCGAACATTCGTTGTAATTTTCCTCAATATAAATATATCTATTATGTAATAAGAATTATTGTTATCATTTTGTCGCCCAGTCCTAGAGACCAATCTGTGAAGTGCTTTGGGAACCATTAAAGTCCATTTACATCATAGAAAGTTCAGAAGCCAAACGATTGTACTCTTCACAAACGTTTACACTTTTACAATAATTTAGCGCTGGTCAAATCAAGAAGATTTAGACTGGCATATTGTACTGCTGAAATGATAAGTCAATTAATATTTAAATTAACGACAGTTTTTCATCATCATCAATAACAATTTTGCTAATTGAGTAATCATTGAAGTTATCTATCAAGCGAACATCCAAACATTCTCTGGTTCAGGCTGATGTTTTCTCTTTTATATCATCATAAGTTTAATTTGGACAAAACAACCAATTACAAGGTTTTATTTTGGCTTTGGGAAACTGTGATTGGCATTTTCACAGTTTTCTATCAAAACGATTAATCATTTAACCTCAAAAAGAATGAACATATGAATTAAATATTAGTGAGTGAAAACGAAAAGGAACAGCGTACATTTCCCTCCTTTATTATTTGAACCTGGATATACAGAAATGAAGAAAAGCGACATTTGATGAATGCATGAACTGTTCATACAGAGGTAAGCAGAAGGATGCGAATACTCAACACTGTTTGATAATTTCCAATCAAGAGGCTGTTTGATCACCAGAGATGTTTGAATGTATTGTAGGCTGATGGTGATGTTACAGACCGTCTGTATTCCCCCTGCTGAATGGTTCACAAAAGCGTTAATGATGAATGAATGATGATTCAGTTGCTCCATGAACATTAAACCGTTATTTAGCATCCCAGCAGAATACAGCACTGTAGACTTACAATCTTCCAGTAATAAGATATTTTATTGTAAACCTCAGACTCATGAGTTACTTTTTATACTTCAGTCACGAGAT
>LKNJ01003582.1:0-42475 GCA_002120245.1 Maccullochella peelii
ATATATACATACATACATACATACATATATACTGTATATATTGACCACTAGTCCATTGTTTCTGTAATTTTGACAAGCTGTTAATCTCATGATCATGTTCAAATAACATTTTACTGGAGTTCCAGACCATAAAACCTTATGGGCCTCACCTCCTCCTACATACTTAATACTTAACATTTCTGCATTTATACAATTGATTCACAGTATCCTGTTACATTCCCAGGACATGAAGCTTCACTGGGAAACATGGTGGGTCAAGTCCACTGTTTCCATAGAGAGCAAAGGTCTAGTGAACATATACTTGCTGCCCAGTTTCTTGCAGAAAAATATGCATAGTTTGGTCCTACTTTTCTGTTTGGTATGGAAAATGTAGTACAGAGCACTTTCATATACTACACACATAAGAGCAACTTCCCCCTTACCAGAAATCCTCCGCTGGGATTGGCCACCAGTGTGGTTCCCATGGTCATGTTCTCCTTGACTTCATGTAAGTTGGGAACTGTTGTGTTTTCTAAAAAAAAAAAAAAAAAAGAAATATGGATGAATAAACAGAGTGAGACAAAAAGAGAGTAGAACAGAGAGAAAGAACAGCTGGACAAATTCCTCTTCTGTATTTTCCCAAAGGAAGAGAGAATCGCTCACTCTCCTTCCTTACTTCCGTCTACCCCAAGAAGATGTAATAACTGTTGACATAATGGTGACACATGGTTAAAGATAGGATGTTTCATTACTTTACCATACCTTCCCTCAGTGTGTGGCAATTAATAAAGGATACAGAGCACAAAACAGCCTGATAAACATCCTAGTTGCGGTGAAGGAGGAATAGAGGCCTAGTATCATTAAGCAATCACAACATGTGGCTAAAATTAGCATGTTATGACAAACTATTGCTTCAACTTGGGAATGCTTTGGATCTGCTTTACTTTTCTTTCCAAAGGGATCTGAACTCATTCACATGCCGTTTCAATTTTGAATGGAGCTCTTTACCAATCCCCATGAGGGTATTTTTATATTTACTCATTTCTGATTCTTATTAGCAGCCAGTTATGACTTTGGCATGTGCTCTCCTTCGAACAGTACATGCAGCAGAACTGTTTGAACCTTTCCCATTTCCTTTCCCTTTCCTTATTTCTTAACTATCTGATAAAATGAGTGACATGGACTAAGATCCTGCACCTCATGATACATCCACGTGGGACTAAAAGCAGCTTTGTGGAGCTGCAGAGGAGAATACACACTTTGTCCTCAGTGAGCTGTGAACTCCAGATAATTATCAGAACAAATCAGACTTATCACACAATCCCCCTTGGGAATGACCTCTTGAAAATCAAAGAAAAATACACGTCAAATACCATTTGTAAAGTGGCTTCTACTTATATACTGTATATCATCATTATAACCAGTGTTTTAGGTAGTGGCTATGAATTGCAATGTTTTTCTATTACAGGGAGGTTTAACGTCACTATAACCAGGATGAACTTGGATTGACTGAAATTTAAGCAAAATATAAATGTAGCATTTCATCTTATCAAGATCATACTCTTCAGTTACATACACACTACACGCATAAAAATATTGTTTGCTGTTTTGTGTATTTTGTATTTTTATTTGATATTTCACAATTAGATCAGCAGTAAGTGGTTCTGCTGTCTGCATTTAAAATTGTGCAGCCAACAGATTATGTTTATTGCTTGTCATTTGGATTCAATTTTCCAAACAGAACGTAAACATATTGCAGTGCTGTTCAGCACACAACTCGAGGATGTTGCCAGTATTTGATTACACATAATAGTCCTGGCATAACCACCTTTCAATTTTATTGGTCGGGTGGAACCGTGATTAAGAATTATAACATAACAACCACACAAATTTAACTTCGCTCATTATGGTTTGGCATATCTCTTTCCTGCATTGAAATAGTGCAAACCTACTATGGAGACAGGTCTGGCAATGTGAGAGTAAGGCGTCATCAGTGGGCATAAATTACTCTACAGGATCAGACTTACATGTGTTTGACAAGCCCTTTCCTTCAATGCAACATAAACATGAACTGTTCCTGCTGGGCTGGCCTTGGACTTCACCTCATGTTTCTCAGCACACCCGAGGAAGTATCCACCAATACTGTGCCCACCAAAAGTCATGCAGTTGCTGCTTCACTTTAAATTCACACTTTAAATTGTTGACATTACGTAAACCACTCCTGGTTGTTTGCTGAGTGGTCTGGCTCCGGCTGCCAGGCTCAATCGACTCCCAGTGGATGTTTTCCAGACTAAACCTGAGTTTGTGAGATTTTAGGCTTTTGCCTGTCTAACTCATCCAAGATAAAACAAACACAGCACTCTCCACTGGTGAGTGGTGGAGTATCATCTCCAGCACTGATTGTAGCTGTGTTGAAAAGTCTTAATCCCTGAGCTGAGAGTTGGTGTGCAGATCTACTGTACACACTACACTAGCTCTCAGTAGCAAACACTATTAGAGACTTTGCAGGCTGCTGTCTGGAAGCTAAGTTGTGTTTATCTGTTTAATTAAGATATAATTGGAAGGATGAAACATTAAAACCTTGTTTGTTTACTGTCTTCCTGATCTAATGGGCCTCACTTCCTCCCCACAAGACCCAGTCAGATATAGTGTAGACACACACAGAAGCAAAGTTACACAAAAACCTGCCACAATAAAGTACATATTAGGACTTAATTGATTTGTCTTTAATATGTCAAACAATTGTGTAAAATGCCCAGTATAATTTCCCAGAGCCCAAGGTGTCTTGAGTGTCTTGTTTTGTCCAAAAGCTCTAAGATACTCAACTTACAATTATATCTAAAGCAGCAAATCCTCACATT
Source organism: Maccullochella peelii (assembly GCA_002120245.1). Taxonomy (NCBI): domain Eukaryota; kingdom Metazoa; phylum Chordata; class Actinopteri; order Centrarchiformes; family Percichthyidae; genus Maccullochella; species Maccullochella peelii. Next base: position 2,841 of record LKNJ01003582.1, read on the forward strand.
TGAGAAGCTGGAACCAGAGAACGTTTGGCATTTCGGCTTATAAAAATAATGGAAACAATTAATCGATCATTCAAATAGTTGCCAATTAATTTCCTGTTGATGAATTAACCAACTAATTGACTAATCGATTCAGCTCTATATGTACACAGACTTCAATGCACAACTGCTGAACACAAAGGAGCAAATATTTCCTCAAAAATGCATGCACAAAAAGCAATTAATGAGCATTCAAATTGATACAATATGCACACACACACACACACACACACACACACACACACACACACAGTATTCTTACTAGGTAGCTCCAGTTTGACACACGTGTTGTCCCCCTTCCCGACTGGACACTTGTAGACGTCTCCTGTCCGTTTAGCTGGTTGGCCCGACAGCGGCGATCCAATCAGGACCCTGAAAAAATGAAGAACAGTTGGGAGTGGTCGGTTAGAAATCCTGCCAACAACCACACAACAGCGTTAAAGTTTCACAATTGTGATAACAAGCACACTTCAAATATTATTGTAGAAATTAAGCAAAGCTGTTATAGTTTATTATAATTGGCTTGTGAATCTGTGGCTGTCAAGTCATTATATTATTAAATAAAAAAAAACCCCACTTAATTACCACTTAATTTTCACCTCATTACATACTAATGCATTATATGTTACAGATGTTTGCAGATCGGTACAGTGTTACTGTTGTACAGTGTGTATGTGTGTATCTGGTCTGCAGAGGTGGAAGAAGTCCTCAGATCTTGTACTTAAGTAAAAGTAGCAATACTACAGTGTAGAAATTCTCTGTTACAAGTAAAAGTCCTGCATTCAAATTACTAAAGTAAAAGTACAAAAGTATTACCATCACAATATACTTAAAGTACCAAAAGTAAAAGTACTCATTATGCAGAATGGCCCATTTTAGAATAATGTATCTACTATATCTGCTAGGTAGCTTGTGAATTTACCCCCAGGGAACAATAAAGTTTTATATTAATGTATAACATAACACCATCATTTATTTGTTGATTTTGTATTATTAATCTGAATCTGCAAAGTAACTAGTAACTAAAGTTATTAAATAAATCTAGTGGAGTAAGAAGTACAATATTTGCCTCTGAAATGTAGAGGAGTAGAAGTATAATATAGCATAAAATGTACCTCAAAATTGCACTTAAGTACAGTACTTGAGTAAATGTACTTAGCCAACACTGCTCGTCTGTACTGCACATGTATGTTCAGTATGCACAACTCATGTCCATGTGTGAGTTTCATAACGTCGTGTCACTCCATCAGTAAACTGATGCTAAAGAGAGTCAGTCATCTGCTTTCCTACAAACACTCAGGCTTATTAACATTCCTGCACTCTAATGGGCCCAGGACACCTAAAACGAGACACAGATTAGAACAACAACACACTCTCTGCTCGGTCCACTCTCAGTTGCCTGTGAGAAACACCACAACATTACTTATTTATTTATGACCAGTACTCCACAGGGTGAAACATAGCTGCTTATTCTTTTAATTCATCTGTAAATGATGTTTAAATAAATGATTACAGTTTGTTTAAGGCCGATACATTTCACCAAGCCATGAGTGTGTGTGCATCACTGCACAAAAGGTCAATTCAAGAAAGTCATAATATCTTATTTAAATCAGATTTTTCCTCATCTAAGATAAATAACCTTGTCAGGCACCATTTTCATCAGATTATTAAACTTGGTCTTGATTTTTAGATGGATTGCCATGAAATTTAGTGCAGACATTCATGGTGGCCAGATGATTAACCATAATGACTATGGTGAAACACTTTGGTTTATGACCAAATATGCATAAAACTAATGACATTCCCATTAACTTCAGCTGTATTTTTTTTGTTATTTGTTAATTAATAGTAGAAGATAAGAATCACAATCCTTACGTGACTAGATTTTCTCACCCACCCCAGCTAGATCTAACAAGAAACAAGTCTAAAAAAGTGGATTGCTTGATTGTCAAACTATGATCCCAAACATCTTTTGGATGTTTGTCTAAATGGCTTTGCTTATTTCAAGAATCATACCAATCTTAAAACTTTGAAGGTCTTGAATTCCTTAAGTAGCACTGCTTATTTCGAATAATTTACACTAGTTTTAAAGGAATAGTTCAAGATTTGGGGAAATACGCCTCATTGAGAGTTAGATGAGAAGATCAATACCATAATCATATCTGTCCCTGGTTCCAGTCTTTATGCTAAGCTAAGCTAACAGCCTCCTGACTGCAGCTTCATATTTAACGGACAGATATGAGAGTGGTATCAATCGTCTCATCTAACTCTCTGTAAGAAAGCAAAAAAGTGTATTTCCCAAAATGTCTATTTCTTTAAGTGTCAATATAGTTTCAAGAAATCTTATCAAGTAATTTTTACCCCATTGGCAGATTTTGTTTGTTTGACACAAGCAAATTTCTCTAGATTTCTCATAAATTCTCTGCATAAAGAAGCAGTAATTTGTTTGTCTGTAGAAGGAGATTTTGTGCAGCGTAGTTAGTTCAACAACCACATGGCAATTTTCTGATTATCTATTCCAACAGTCAGAGAAGAGACAAAACTTATGGTGAGTCAGAGTTATGAGAAACTACAGTGGAAGGATGTCTCTCGCTGAACTGTCTCTGCCACATGCTACATTTTCTCTGTGCAGTTGATCCACTTTTCAACACTGCTGCTGTGCACTGAAGAGCTAAAGGGCGGAGGCCTGGAGGAGACATCTGTGACTAATCATTCACCTACCAGCTATGGCAACCTGCGTTTTACATCATCTCACAATCTGCATTTTTTCCCCATAATTTTCTCCCACACTGAGGGCTACATGTCATCTCTAATTTTATTGCCCCTCTGCATCATCTTAATTTTCTTTCTTTCATCTGTTCTCGTTCACTCCTCAGATATCTGATGTCCTCCCTCTGCTCTCTGCCTGCTTTGCCCATGTTGTTTCACGGGTTCAACTTCTTCACTCAGGCCCTTATCACTCTGACCTCTTTGGGTAACACTTTTCTCTGAACTGCAGCAAAATAGTGCAATCTGGAGATGCCGGTGTGTTTTCGGGCAACAGTGTGCGAGATTCAGTAACAGCTGGCTCCACTGATTAGCGGTGAGTGAATTACTGTAACTGATCTCATATGAGCTCAAATAAGATTGTTACTGCAGAGCAGCACCAGGTACAGACATGTGGGAAGGAATAAGCTTTGGTGTTGCAACAGGTTGGAGAAAAATTGGAGTAGAATGATAAAGACTGGAGTAACTGAAGGAGAGATGTAGAGAAAAGAGTGAGAGCCATTAACCACACTCTAATAGCATTTAACAAGGTTTTAAAAATGTGCTCCCAGACAGTTTTAGCAGGGAGCCATGGATGCTTGGTTTCAGTGTATTTACAAGCTGGGTATGTGGATATCTGGTATCTGGTGGGCACTTTACAGTTAACAGCTAGAGTAATAAATGCAAGGATCCTCATTACAGCAGCACCAGCTGCTCTCCTTCACTTAGTTTTACAGGTGAATTAATTAATTCATTTTTTGCTTTTGTTAATGTTGTCGATTTGAATTAAACTGGACTGATTACTTGTGCTGATTTAATAAAATGTTCTGAATGTTTTTGGCCAGGCCTCTCCTAAACAATACTTTAGGAGATTTTCTGATAAAGAAAAAATGAATAATTGTGAGGACCGCCAGAGCAGAGACACCAGTTTGTGAACAAAAACAAAAGAGTTGATGAGGCTCGTTAGACACCTTCACCTGCACACTGAAGTCAAGTTTCCATCCAAATGTAGCGCAAATATTTTACTGAATTTACAGAAAATCATCAAAAGAAAATGCAAATGAATTTTGCTGGCTTATCTGTTCAAGTGCTTTCTTTTTGTCACTGCATAAATGTTCCTTACGACTTTATTCACATATGACAGGACATAACGAGCCACAATGTTTACATTATATTTGGCAACTGGTGCACGAGAGGCAGCTTTGGCACTACTGAAAACAGCAGTGAGTTGAGAAGTAATGATATGCAGGAAGAAGAGAGTTTTCTACGCAGCCCAGGACGTGCCATGGAGAAAAAAAGAAAAAAGAATATCTAATTTGTGCACATGGTTAAGTCATTTGTGCTCTCGAATTATTAATTTGTGCTCTTGATTTAGCATAACTTTTCATGCCATTAGTCTTGTCTCACGTGTACCTTTCACACTGCCACTTGCTTGGATTTAATACAGCTTGATTTTGATTCTAAACTGAGATGTGCGGGTATACTTTGGGTTTTGGCTGTTAAACACAACCTTGTGTTATCTTTGAGATCCTTTAAATGTGTTTTACAGGATAACGCACTGCTTCGATGGTACTGCAGATGTCATCCACTTAATGAAAAGTCAGCTTTAGCGTTTTAAAGAGCACAGTGATGGATTTGAAAACTTATTTTGCCATTGAAGTTTTAGTTACTGACCATCGTGAGTATTATAAGCGTTCACCCCGGCTTCTCATCAATTTCATGATTTAACGATACTGTGAGTGTAAACTCATTTTCTGATAGACTGACTCAACATGACAAGAATCGCCTCAACAACTTAAAACTGGCTCATTCATAGTGTTTGTGGTTTATTGAACTCTTTTTTTATCCCCTTTATGCATATATATATATATATATATATATATATATATACACAATAACTGAGTGACAGTTATTAAAGTGCTCTTAATAAGATAAATAAGATAAGCATTTATTTTCACTCTTTTCACTGTGCTGCTGCTGCCTTTTACGTTAATCTGGCCACATTCAATTCAGACTTGTTGAAAGTTTTACGGAAATGTTACAAGGTCTGACGTAACATTATGTTAAATTGCCATCACATGGTGCATGTCTTAAATGGGATTGTGTTTCAACTAGCATCTGTGAGATGCGGAGGTGGTGTAGTGAAGAAAGATGATGAATGTTAGATTGACGACACTCACCACTTCCCCTCGCTGTTCTCAAACTGCTGCACAGTGTAACCAAACATGTCCTCCAGTGGACCGCTGAATGACAAACCATTTTTCTGGTCCACGTTGAAGGAGAACACGCACACCAGCAGCACTGCAGGGACGGAGGAAAAGAAAAGGTTATACAGAATGCCAGAGACTTTTGTTTACTAAACAGATTAATGCATTATCTACTGTACTGCTCTCCGGTGTGAGTTTAGATTAGATTAGAGTTTAATTTAACTGATTAATAAATAATCCAATCCTGAAATAAGAGACTTGTATATTAATTTTCTCATATAAAAAAGCCATCTTAATAAGTAGAAGGTCAGCATCAGCAAACATTCTTAATAAATATTTATAAAATATTCAAAATGCAACCCGGAAATGAAAAATAAACAGATCTAGTATAGAATAAATTAATAAATAATAGACATTTCGGGAATTGAGCCACAATATTTAGATAATTCTAATGATATCAAAAATATTTAGTAATATACTGCATATAGAGATGGTATACGGAGATGAGGGATGAACTGTGTGAACCATATCACACTCACACACACACACACGGAGAGTAATTTTTGAGGACTCTGGAGGAATTTCAAACATCAATGTGAAGTACTTTGGTCAGAGTCCATTCTGACCTGCAGGACAATGGCTTCTTCTCTGCACTCTGCACAGTCTGCAGACTATATATCACAGAGGCTCTATATAAATCCATCCATGTCTGATTGCGCCTGCACAACAATGACACTCTTTATATCTACTGTGCCAGGGAATTCCTCCAATATAATTTATTCAATTCCCGGACTTGTGAGGGAGTGCAGAGGAGGACAAGAGTGGGATTAAAACACGGAACATGCAGACAGAGACCACATACATGGAGACACAAATAAAAAGCAGCTATTTGTTCTTTGATGATGCTTTGTAGCTAATGTGTCTGACCCAAACAAAACAGAGAACTACCATATGGAGTCTGGATTGTGCCCCCAAAGTAATGAGAGACTTTTTAGCCACGCTAGTGGAGGAGCTCAACGGATGATGGTTAGTCGGTGCACCACTTTGGTCCAGTCTGACATACGTCAACAAATATTCAATGGATTGCTTTGAAATTTAGTACAGACATTTGTGGTCCCCAGAGAATCAATCCGAATTACTTTGGTTTCCTCTAGTGTCACCATTGTTGAATGGATTGCCATGAAATTTGACACATATTTATGTTCCCCTCAGGATGAATTGTAATAACTTTGGTGATCTTCTGACTTTTCCTCCTGCGCCATCATCAAGTAAAAATATACATTTCTCCAATACTTTGGTTTATGACCAAATGCCTGCAGAGCTAATGACATTCCCATCAGCCTCAGCTGTACTTTGTGTCTAGTGCTAATTTAAAAATGTTAGCACACTAACACTCTTAACTAAGATGGTGAACATAGTCAATATTACCTGCTGAGCAGCATACATCTTTCAAATGAAAATTAAATTAACCACTTCATAATAGGCCTGTCACGACAATTATATTATCGACTTATCATACGTTATATGGACATGACCTTGATCATTTTTGCTGACCTCAATATTGCCCATTGTGTTTACATGCGTGTTTGTCACCAACATTTTAGACAACATGATGCCAAAATAAACAACAGGGTTTTCCCTAAAATTATATGACTTGGGCCGAATGAACAGAAGAAAACTATGCTGAGACATGTTTTGCTGTCATTTCTAATAGGTGCGACGTCTGCATAATTCCAGCCAGAAAGTTTGGAAGAATAAGTCCAAATGGACTCAAAGCTGCACTCCACAGCTCCAGTGTGGGAACATTTTGGGTTTAGGTCAAATGCGAGAGGAGAGCCCATTAATGTGAATGAGACAGTATTGTTTTGGTTGTGTGGTTTTATTTTATTTATGTTTTGTTTATTTATTTCTTTATTTTCACATTCCAATATTAGCGTATGAATATTCCTAAGAATTAAAAGTTCATTTCTCTTTGAAAGGGCGTACTTGCATTATTATGCTATCATATTATCATTATATCAGCGGCATTAAATGGTCTTAAAATGGCAATAATATTGTTTATTGCAATTATTTCTGGGACAATATATCGTCCAACAAAAATAGTTATCGTGACAGGCCTGCTTTATAATATGTTTTTTCAAATGTATCAGGAGTGACAGACTAAACACAAACTTGTGAACTGAATATGTGGTGTCTCTTGTTAACAGGACATGCTTGGCAGACGACAGACAGGGAGAGCAATACATACAGGGATCAGTGCATGTATGTAGACCATAACTCAAGGAGGCTTAGATGCATGAATTACATGCAATTAGCTCTGTTGCCAGCCCCTCTCACTGCTTTCTTATAAACAGAGGACTTATAAAAACATACTGCTGCCTCTCATCATCCAGTCATGTTTAGATGTTGCTCACATAGATTTCATATAAGATTACACTTTTTACATTCCCCTCTGGTAAAGAGAGATAGACAGACAAATAAAGAGAGAGAGAGAACCAGACCTGCAGAGTCATATACTGGAATTCCAGCCAAGAAATATTATCCCCCCTATTTCTCCCTTGTTTTTCTCTGTACTTCCTCTGTTACCCCTCTCCATCTCCCAGAGAAGCTCCATTTCCTGTTCCTATTAACCTGATTAGAGACATCCCCTCAAATCCACAGGTATACACGCACGCACACATGAACGCACGCACCCATACACACACAGACATAGACACACACAGCTAATTTGGCTGATTTAAGATGGCTTTGGGCCAACCAGGCCTTTTCCATTTATCACAGCTTGAGCTCAAGTACAGTTCAGAGTCACTCTGGCCTGAGCTATAAATTACACGGGAACGTCCTCTGTCTATTGGCAGACGAGTCTTTTGTGTATACCAATCTCATTTTGCTGCATTTGGTGTCTCCTGGCTCTGCTCTGCTCAAATCAAAGCCAGGGAGTTATGTCACTGGCTATTTTCGTGAGCTGGGCTAACATCTGCCCTGGAAAACCAATAAGTGGACTTCTCCCTTTGTGGATGGAAATGGCCTCATGAGCCTCTGAGGTATTGGCTTATAAAGCTGTCCATCACTGTCTGGAGGGTTCATATTGTACTCTTACACATGGTGAGCAGAGCAGAAGGAGGAGGTGTTTTTTTTAGCCGTGCTATGGTTCTATGTTGGTCGGTCCACCACTTTGGTGCAGACTGAAATATTTCAACAGCTATTGGATGGATTGCCCTGAAATTTGGTACAGATGTTCCATTCAGGATGAATTGTGAGAACTTTGGTGATGCCCTAAATTTTCTTCTATCGCTGCCATGAGGTGAAAATTTAAATGTGTCTAATACTTTGGTCGATAACTTAATACTTGCAATAATGACATCCCCATCAGCCTCAGCGGTACTTTGTGTTTAGTGCTAAATATGTTAGCATGCTAACATGCTAATCTGAGATGGTAAACATCTTAAACATTATACCTGCTAAACATCAGCATGTTAGCATTGTTGTTGTGAGCATGTTAGCATGCTGACATTTGCATTGAGATCACAGCACCACTGTGCCTCAGTAGAGCTGCAGACTGGCTCTAAACTCTTGTTTCAACAGATATAATACAGTGCATGTATGTCATTGTTTATTGTAAGAAAAATCTTATTTTTGCTCACCAGAAATTTCTAATGTAATTTGGTTTAAATACCACAGCCTTAAGACTACAATGAGCAACCAATGAGTCTGTTTTCAGTCAAGCTCCATGTGGTCCTGATTGATCCTGGCAGTCTGTCAGCCACACTAACCCACAATAAAACCCTGCTGCCCTCTTGGATATGTTAACTAAAACGACCCCAATTTTAGCATTTAACAATTCTGCAAGACATCAAACCTTGTAGCAAAAGTGAGATCTGTCTGATACAGCCAGGGCAGAAAGCAGCATATATCAGCACCTGTTGGCCCGTGAGACATCAAACCAGCTATAAAAATTAACCTAAGTCAGCACCTGTAGGCTTCAAAGCCTCGTTCAGCCACAGTAAAAACACACACCCAACTGGCACCTGCTCATCTGTAACATATCTAACCAGCTATAATCAGCTTTAAAGCTTAATGCAAATCAGCACCTGTGGGCAACAAAGTCATTAGGTAACCGTGAAACTCAACCTTAAGCAGTTGTAGTAAGAAACACGTGTCAGCTGTAAAGCTGATCCTAGACAGACAGTTAAAACAAATCCTCTAAAATTAAAGAAAGCAAACATATGTAGTAGGGTCAGATACAGGATAATGTTAATGACATCTGTCATTTAATGTTTTTATAATGGACTGGTGTCTGACCCCTTAAAAGAATAAACCCAAAACGGACTTTGGGTGGGAGCTGGACCTTCATGCACCATGTGCTGGTGTTTAACAACAGACACAACTATTCTGGCATACTCGCTGGCAGCCTAGCGCCATGAAAAAGGTTATGAAACTGAAATATTTCCAGATTTCCGCCTTTGTTCTTTTATATTTATCTATTTTTCTTCTCCACTGCTCTTTTTTCTCAGCTTTCCCTTCTTATCTTCCCATAATCCCCGGCTCGCCCCCACCTCTGACTGTCTATTTTCCAGCCTGTTCTTTGATTTCTTCTTGTTTTGTATGCACACTTTCCTCTCTAACCACGCTAGGAATGGTTAGTCACGAGCTGAACTTCGGACAGATTTTTAGCTCTGCTGGCTTTGACTTAATTTTCTCATTTGGCTGTCTGCTCAGTCGCTGCTTATTACTTGGCAAATGTGCAGTATGTGGGTGTGAGGTGGACGCAAGAGGCCATGAATGTAGGCATGTTTATGTCTTCATATGCAGAGGGGAACACAAGAAGAAATTCCGTTGAGTTTTAGTGTTAATGTCTGTAGGCAGAGAAAAATATAGATAAATAAGACAAGCTGCAGCATGATTAGAAACAAGACTATGGGTCTAAAGTCATGCTAGAGGATTTGTCAGGCTATACTACACGCTTTGACCTAAATGCTAACATGCTAAAAATGACAATGTTAACATGTCACAAAAGCAATTTGTGAGCACACACTCAAGTATTTGTCACGCACAATTTGAAGATAAATTTGCCAGTCCTACATTCCTCTCACATGTTCATTCATGTGTCACAAGTATGGTGTTTCTTTTGATTAGTAAATGTGTCAAAATTAACACGTGAGGAAATTATTGCGTGCTGGATGTCACAGCTTGGATGTTGCAAATTTGGTGAAATGGCCCCCTGATGTTTAGCAGCACAGACTTTATATAAAGATGGACGACGTGTTTCCACTTCCTCCCACTGTTCAAAAATTAAGCCATCTTGTGGAGCCAGAGTCTGCGCAGTTATGCTCCGCGGCTCAAGGTCCCGCCCATACACCTCACGAGCACACCACAAGTTGTCAATCATGACGTCACACCCCCTTTTCATAGCATCAAATAACTAATTAAAACAAAACGTATCAGAAAAATGAACGCTTGAACATACATCAGTGTGATAAGAACTACCTAAAATAACTTTTTTCCATCTTTACTTTTATTTTTCAGTTTGGCCAATGTGCTATCCGCTAACATGGAAGGGGCGAGGTTTATGTTTATGACCTATACTGCAGCCAGCCACCAGGGGGCGATTGAGGTGTTTTTGCTTCACTTTTGGGGTGCTGTGTCTATGTTTAGCAGGTGTAATATTTACCATATTCACCATCTAACTTTAGTGTGTTAGCATGCTAACACTTTTGCCAGTTAGCCATAGAAAAGAAATTACAGCTGTGGCTGAAGGATAATGTCATTAGTTTTGGTCATAAATATTGGGCAAATTCAAAATTTGAACTGATGATGGCGCTAGATGAAAAGTCAGGAGATCACCAAAATTATTGCAGTTCATCCTGCGGGGACCATAAATGTCTGTACAAAATTTTGTGCCAATTGAAGTAGTTGATGAGATGTTTCACTAGATAAGTAGAAACTTTGACCTGTTGGTGGCACAAAAGGAAAAATCAAGGTATCAGCAAAGTCACTGGGTTTCATCCTCTTGGGAACATGAATGTCTGTTCAATATTTCATGTCAATCTAGCTAATAGTTGCTGAGATATTCATGTCTGGACCAGTGGTGGATCGACCGACAGATTGTCATTTCCATCCCTACAGTCGCATCGTCAGCAAAGCAAAGCATGGCTAAAAATCATCTCCTTCACCCGGCTCGCTATTTAACCTGCTTCCTCTCCTCCACCCATTCATTAATTCATTCTCCCACCCCTTTTTCCCTCAAGAACATCATCCATCTCTCCACTTTCTTCCTTCCATTCATCTTCATCCCTCCTGCCACCCACTCCAGCATCTCTCTGCTCCTCTCCTCATACATCCTTTCATTCATTGACTGAACATGTCGACTCACCGGTGTCGGATTCCACTCTCTGGAACTTCCAGATGTATTCTCTGGAGCTCGGCTTTTTCACTGGTGCAGAAAACATGCAGGCTTACAAGCGGAGACCCATGCATGACATCATCCCCCCCGACGGTTGTCAAAGCTTTCATCCCCCCCAAATTCTCTCTTTATACTTCAGGGGTGGTTGAAGCTCTCCTAAGCATATCCGTCCAGCAGATACATACACATACTATGTCTGCTATATCTGCTGATCACAGCAGTTTTAACATACAGGGGAGCAGCTGGGATGAGGGGGCTTCTGGGATAGATCAAACACCTCTGGATGAACTAAAAACACACACACCCAGGGGTCAAAGAATGACCTTCCTCCAGATTCAATAAGCAACATGCAAAAATAATCATGCTATGCCCCATGCTATGAGGCAAACAGTGGGAGAAAATACAATAACCATGCTCTTGTGGGTAAACTCCATATTCCTACTAATCACCCACTCTTTAAACATCACTACAGGCTTATTTTGCAAAGTCAATGAAAGCAAATAGAGACTTTGAAAGAAAACAGAGACACAAATGAGAATCCAATGAACAGCAAAAAAGGAGTGTAGTTTGTCGTCACTTATCCTGTGCACACAGAGCTCTCTAACAAGTATATGCAACAATTCTGACAGAATAATAACTGTATGTCTCATTTTAAATAACATGCTTTGGATAATAAACAAAATACACTACAACTGTGATACTCTAGTTATAGTTTTACAAGTTGCAATGTAATTTATTTGTGCTATGTTTAGTGTGCTTTTAATAATCAAGTGATACTGATGCCCTTAGCCAAACTCCCATTTAACAGACCAAGACACACATTGATCTGCACTATCCACTTATATTACTAAAACTTTAATTAGTGGAAGAAGAATACATGAACAGTAGAGTGCTTCTAGCTCACTGCCTACTGTTTAGGTGGATCGATGCAATTAATGTATAGTAAAAACAAGAGTGAATTAGCTTAGTGGTAGTTTCCAGCTCACTATCTGTTTTTATCTGTCATGCTGATCAGCATGCTGATCAGCATGACAGATAAAGATTCAGAAGCAGGGGGAAACAGCTAGCCTGGCTCCCAACAAAGTTCAAAAATACATCTACCAGCACCTCAAAATCTTGTTTGATTATGTTGGTTTAATTTGTATATAAACTGAAATGTAAAAATAACAAGATGTGGTTTTACAGGAAGGTGTGTGTTGTAACAGTTTCTTGGCAAACTACAGCCGTACGTAGCGACTTTTGGCATCACATGGAAGTTTCCAGACAACCGGCAGTGACACTGCACAGAAGTGCTGAGCCTGGATGAATGAATAAACTGTTTGTCTGTACGGATTAAACAAACGAAATACAGTATGTTAATTAGAGGTGCTGATAGGCAGATTTTTAAACATTGTCAAGAGCTAGGCTAGCTGTTTCCACATGCTTCCAGTTTTTATGCTAAGCTATTGGTAATTGGCGCCCAGCTCTAGCTCCATATTTAACGCACAAACACGAGAGTGGTATCAATTCTCATCTAGTTATTGGAAAGAAAGCAGATATGCATATTTCCCAAAATTGTTTGGGAACTATTCCTTTAAAAGTAAAGAATGATTTTAGGCGTGATCCAATGAGCGTTTGTTCATTATTTACTTTACTGCATGTGTGTTTCTCAAAGCAGCGCTGAGAGCAGAAACACACCCATCTTTCTTAAGCCCTTTAGTAGGATGCTGAAATGATTGTTTAGTGTGGATCATAACAGCAGATTAATCTAATTGTTAGTTGTGGGGTGTTTTGTAAATATAAATACATCACTTACTAAATAAAGATTGAAAGGGAAAAGCATACAACAGAAACAATCATAAGTTTAGATTCGCAATGCAGGCTGTGTTATTTAAAGAGCCTGCACAGTGCCCACACCCTACTGTTACATTTTAAAACTAATACAATATATACAATATATGTTTGTCAATTTAATATTACTGCCATGCGACTGATTTTACTGTTGATCAAGATAAATATCCTTAAATTAAAAATGCAGATATAGAGGTGATAAGTCATATACGCTTTGAGCAAGAGAGCTGTTATTCTAGTGAGCAGGTATGAGCACAGTAGATGACTATTTACTGCTTGGCAATTACTGAACATTTATTTTAAATTCACTGGTCTGTGGTTCCTAATATATCAAAATCATGAATGTGAAAAACACTGTATAGGGCTAATAATGAAAGAAACATCTAGGGTGAAAACAAATCAGCCGGTGTTGCTGAAAATATTATTTTTAGAGATGAAAAATTCTGGCTGGATGTGGATTGAAGCTCAAAGAAGGGGAAAAAAAGACAGATACATATTTTAAACGTATCCACATTAGTGTGGACATGGCCTCAGCGGGGGTGGATCCCACCCCCGTCAACACACTCCCTCTCTCTGTCAAACACACAGATGTGTTCAAGGAGGGTCACAACTCCCCTTGATGTTTTGTTTCTCCACTGCTACTCGAGAACAGTAAGGAAAAACATCACACAGGGCTCTAAATGAGTAAAACAAATCTAATGTACATACAAAAATCTAGACTTAAACTCAAACAAGGACGCTGGCTATAATGATGTGATGACAGAAATAGAGTTTCAGATTAACCATTAATGTCAAGATTTTCTCATAACCAAAGACCACAAATCACCGGAGGCCATTAAGAATTTGTCACATGAACTAGTTCTTGCTCACTATCAAATGTATTTCCTCCCAATATACTGAGAAAGTAGGTATTTTCTCACAGAGATGCAGCCTTTTTATCCTCTCTGGGTGGAAATACGTTTCAAGATCAAAAATCTAAAATGACTTTGTAACACCCCAAAATTGCATACACTGTATCTAAAATATCCCACATAAGGATTGTGATTTGCAACCAAAATGAACATCTCATGAATATTCCTGAGAAAATGTTTTGCATGAGGGTTTTGTGAACTTTTGCTCTTGGTATAAACCTCACATTTGCTACTGTTGTTACTTTAAAAATTTACAAAATATTTCTCTTTTTCTTGCAGGTAAGCACCCAAAAAATGTATGATTTTATGCTACATCGAAAATACTTAGACTTCAGCTTAAGAGGGGGAAAACAATTCAACAGTCTTAAACATCCACAGTAAATGTCAGGTCTGGTGTCTGGCTCTATATGAATCAGAGCAGTAGAATAATAATTGGCCTTATCAAATAATCACATGCTTATCAACTACCAAACTATTTTGGCTCCTTCTGACCTACATTTACATCAGACTGTAACAGTGAAGCGTTACAAGCATCCACTGTTTTTTTCCCATGAAACTTTTGTCTGGGAGCACCATGACTAGCATGGCTGTTTGTACTGGCCTCTTGTTGGAGAGGTTAATGCGAACATGTTGCCCCAGGCAGACGCCGCAGCTCCACTGCTCCCTGTATGTTGCCAGTTTTGATGGATAGCTCTGGCCCGCTGCTGGCCTGGGAGAGAGACAGGAGGGGTATGGGTGGAGGGGTGGAGGGGTGGACAGGCCTGGTGCACAGATGCAGCATTGCTCTGGTTGCAAACACACAGACAGAAACACATACATCTAGGATCTGAAGCTATCAGCACTTAGCAGGTAGTGAGAGCCCCGGAGCAGTACAAGTATGTATGTGCGTTTGTGTGTAAGCATTCCTTATGTGTTTCTTCTGGCAAGACGTTATGGGGTCTTGGTTGGTACACACTGGCAAAAACAAGGAAATTACCACTGAAAGGCCTAAATCCTGTTTTACAAAAAGAATCACTTATACAACAAAACTACACCCAAAACATCAGACAAACTCCAGCAGTCAGTAATGACTTTCCTCTCTCAGTATCAAAGGAGGAAGTAGCATGACATTGCAGCTGATGGTCGGGGTACAAGGGGTGTAACTTCGTGTTTGCATCTTATATCAACAGTCAGTGTTGTGTATTTTCTTTTAAGCATGATGGCGATGTTTCCCTTAACTTAACCAAGTCATTTCAGACCTGTAGTTTGGTTCATTTGGTCTGGACCAAAGATAAAAAAAACAAACCAAGAGGAGTAAATATGAAGTCATATGGACAGGTGACTTATTAATTGGACAGTTTTGATGACTGTCATACTGCACCATCAGGATCCACGTGGGGAAATCAAATTCTGGTGAATGACAATATGCAGAACTTTACTGTGCCGTGTGTTTTGGTAGGAAACTGACAAACGACCTATTTAGGCATGAGAACTTGTTGACCGCTGTAATATCAAATAAAGAAGCTGCCGAGATGACTAACCCTCTTCTCTGTCTGAAAAACAGAAGCAGTGGTTGTCTGCTCTCTCTTAACCTCTGCACTTCTCCTTGTTTTTGCTCAAACTGGAGATAATGCAATCTCCTCCCACCACAGATTCTCCAAAATTGACCTCCCCTCCAACTCCCTATCATCTCGCCTGCAGCTTTCCTCTCCCGACAAACCTCCTTTACACTTTCCCCTTTGCCTCCTTGTCTGCCCTGCTGCCTCTTCCTCCTCCTCACTCCTCTTTGGCCCTGATGCCTCACAACAACTGCGCAGTGCCAGAGGTCGCATGACCGAAAAATACCTCAGCACATACAAACTATCTGTAAACATGGCAGAGTGTGGCTGACTGAAGAGATAAATTCTTATCAATAACTGATAATCTGTATTTGTCTATGCAGAAAGGTGGAACTTCATTAACAATCTGCTACAGTTCATATATGCTTAATATTTTAGGAGGACAAAACTTAATATTATTGATATCAAGCAAATGTAGGCCTATGTGTGCCTCTCAGAGATAATTTTCCATTTTGTCTATCTTATCCTGAAGAAATTTCAGACAAATCTTCATATTTCTTCAATATGGAAACAATTATAGCATGATTCATGGGGTTAAGAGGATGCTCCTGAAAATGTTAAAATTGTAACAGTCTGAAGAAAAGTGGTGACAAGAGATGAAGTGTGAAACACATGCAGAATGCTTTTATGTGTTCAATGTGTGTGTGTGTGTGTGTGTGTGTTTCTACATGTGTGTGTCCGTGTGTGGCTTGACCTTCCTTGGAGGTTAAGACCTACGTAAGCTGACACGACATGTGATGTCGCACCTTCATGGGAGTCCTGTTTATTTGAAGCTCTTTTATAACAGATATCAGTTTCTTTGCAAAGTGTGTGTGTTGTTGGGTGAAGTTTGGGGATTATTCTGCACTTATCTCACTATCATGTGAGTCTCTTTGTTTATTTTTGAAGTTAGAGGCCACTTATGGGAAGATTAGGTTTTAATCACTTCATGGAGAAGTCAATCAGTCAAGTGGCACAGTTAACATCTGACAGAGCATATTAACTTTTTACATTCACAACCAAAAAAGAACAACACATTCAATATATCTACTGTATTTACCCAGTTTTCAACCAGGAAAGCTAAGTTCAGCATGTTACTGCTAAAACCATAAGACTTCTGGAGGTGACGTGACATTCACAGTCATAGAACAGAAAAGGTTTGGCACAAGCATCACCTTGGCAACCCCCAGTTTGCTTTTCTTTCTGTCTCACTTCCCCATGTGCGGCAATGGCAGAGACAGAAATCTAATGATTCAACGATGACTCAACTGATGAACCCAACCCGGGTGTGTGAGACATTAATCACTTTTATTTAATAGCAATTTATACTGTAACAACACTGAGGATTCACAGCCACGGTAGCAGCTCTGTGAGACTGTAATCCTCAATGTAAAGAACCAAAGTGTTCGATAGATAAACCAAAGTATTGGACAAACTGAATATGTGTTAGATGAAAAGTCAGGGGATCACTGAAGTTCACAAAGACCTTGCACCAAACTGCACGGTAATCTATCCGTTTTTTTTCCACTGTGAACCACAAACAACCTGCTGGTGGCTCTAGGGGAAAAGTCAGGAGATCACCAAAGTCAGTAGGATTCATCCTCTGGGAACCATGAATGTGTCTATAAAAGTTTATGGCAATCCACCAAGTGGTTGTGAGATATTTCAGTCTGGACCAAAGTGGTAGACTGGCCAATAGACCAACCAGCTGACCTTTGTTGCATACCATATTTCCTGTTCATATCTATACTGTACACTGTTCAATAAAGGCACAGAATCCCCAAAGATGATGTTTTGTCTCAGACTAGTGCCCATGGCAAGCTAAATGGCGAGACCTGAGGGTAAAAGGCACAGTTGTCATCGGTTTTGACCAGCGCCAGTAATTCCATGATTGACGTTATAAAATACATTAGTTTTACCTGGCCTTGAACATCCTTCACTTTGCAAATGATAGTTTCATGGTTGCCACATGCTGCAGAGACAGCAGAATCTGTAGTGGTTTGAGGCTGCAGAGTATGAAACCAAGTCATGTGGGTGGCTTTGTGGTTTTAGAAACGTGGGGCTAAATCTTTGAAGCTTCTTTCAATATATGTTCTTCTGTTTTGTGTTTATCCACAGAGTGCAACTTCCTGCCTGATTTAACATTGGTCACATCTACATGCACCCAAGATGCACACAATATATGTCACTCTAATAATTACAATTAAGCTTAGTTAAGAGAGTCTTGACTTTGAATGGAAGCCGAAATATTTGGACATGCTGACAGACCACAAAGTACTTATACAAGGCTGCAAAAAATAATTCATTTCATTATCGCGTTTGTTCTATCAAAGAATCAATTAAATTTCCTAAACCCCAAGGTGATGCTTGTTTTGTCCGACAAACAGTCAAAAACCCAAATGTATTCAGTTTGGAACAAGGCCAGCAGCGGTCACTTCTTTCTCTTTGAACTGACTAAATGTTTGAATTAAGGGGGTTACATTTATTACATTTTCATACAACAGCATTTGTAGCTGATGGCCACCATGACCAGCATGCTTTCTAGACTTTTACTGACAGACTTTTGGATCAAGATTTTCAATATTTTTAATGGTTTCAACAAATTTCCTAATTGCCTAAATGTAGCCATGATGTCCTTTATGCATCATTGTCATTTGTGTTTTCCACATGCAAGTGCCAGTTGATGTTAACACAGTAACTTCTAATTATAGGTGGAGCTTACTGTGTGCACTGACTGACCCAAAACAACCACATATATTTGCAGTTGGTAAACCACGCAGTGTCATTTGCTGTACGATGGGTTCTGTGATGGTTCCAGAGTCGCTATCATCAAGCATGTCTTTTAACCCAAAAACAGCACAAATTTTGGCATTTCACCATCAAGATCCATGTAGCTGACACATACTAAATCAGGAACTGTCAGACTTTGAGAACCCTTGGACCAATCCACCAATCAGCTCTGCACATTGCAGTCTTGGTGCATGTCGGCCTCTCTGTTTTACCTGCATCTTCAAAGAACCATCATTCCAGTTTAAGTTGCGCAAAACATTTCAATTGAATGCAGAGAATGATACACACTGCATCTCTGAAGAAATTCAGTCGTATTGAATCTATTTGCACAAAGAATCTTAACTTGTAACGAATGTATACAGTATCCATCGCGCTTTCAATGTCCACTGGAATCGGACATTGAAGAAAAAGCAGAGTTCTTCAGTAGCCACATTTATAATATAGTTTAAAGTTGTTCAGACATTTTTTGTGTTTTACAAGCATAAATACGTGTTTGCAGGTAATTTAGATGTGGCAACTGATGCTTTGTAACCGTACTTTTGTTGCTTTTAACCTCCTCTGTCATCACTAGTTTTAAGTGATGCTGCCGAATCCTGTGTACATTGGCCGTATTATCTGATATATGTGACAGATAAATAAGGTGAGAAGTGCTGAGAGAATACTCTGAAGTTGATCACAGTCACAGGTTGTCACACAGTCAAAAATGTGGAAATGTAAAGCATGAGGTAAGTGTTAGTTGGTGTGCAGACATCCTTATTTGTAAGAAGTGTGAAAATCTGCACCTCTACCACATCAGATAGAGCACTAACTATAAACTGTCAGGCCAAACATTTATGAGAAAAACATGCTGAAAATACCACCTGCATGGTCATATCTCAGCAGAGGTGGAGTTTTAAGACATAATGAGAGGACACTCACTACTCGCTCACTACGACTCCCAAGGTGCAGGTCAGTAAGAAATAATTAAATCGCCTGTTGCTAATTGTTGAGAGAAGGTAAAAGATTGCTCTTTGTGGAAAGCAGTTTAAACCAATTCTACTTCAGATTCTGGGTCAGTGTTGGATATGGCCAGGAGTTTTGTTCCCAACTGCAACAACAAAGCATTCTGACCTTGGTCCGCAATCCGTGATACCAAACTGGGAGAAACAAGACTAAAGCCGACGCAGAGTCGTCCAGCAAAAAAGTTTAACGTGGCTCAACTTTGGGTTGGCCAATCACATGCATGAAAGCGCACGTTCCTAGTGGATTACGTTGTAATTTTGTAATGCAGTATCACTACTGTTTACCTCACAATCGCCAAAAGATAAAATACTTGCCACCGTGATAACTTCCCAGAGTTGTAAAATCCTGTCTGTGAGTACAAACCGTTGTGTAGTGTCTTGGTGTCTGATAAGCCTTAGTTTAGGTTTGGATCTTAACTAGGGCGGCTGTGGCTCTGGCAAGACACTGAACCCTAAGTTGCTCCCAAAAGAGGCCAGCACTTTGCATGGCAGCTCCGTTGCCAGATGGGTGAATGAGACCAATCTGTAAAGCACTTTGGGAACTGTTAAGGTTGAAAAAAGCTATATAATCCATCCATTTACATTTAACCTGCTAAGTATGGCTGAGGCTGATGGGAATGTTAGTTCCAAGTATTTAGTCATAAACTAAAGTATTGGATAAATTGAAATTTTGACCTGGTGATGGAGCTAGAGGAAAAATCAGTGGGTGACCAAAGTCAGGATGATTCATCATCTGTGGACCATGAATGTACAAAATTTCATGGCAATCCAGCAGCTAGTTGTTGAGCTATTTCAGTCCAAACCCACATGATTGTAACAATATTACACTTAACTGATTAAAAGAATAAGGATGCTAAAAGTGAACACACCAAAGATGCAGACTAAACTAACATAATCAGATCTTAATTACTTAACATTCCTGGGAATCTGTCTGCCACTGCCCGCAGACAGTTTATGTGAAATTAGTGCTGATTGCTGCGACCCAGGGAGGTAGCTGATTCAAATGAAAGATAGTAGAGACAGTACAGGAAGACGAGGAGAAGACATATTGCTAATGATGGAGATGGCCGGGTTAACTACTCAGGCTCATAAATTCAGTTCAGAGCTTTAATGCCTGAAGACTTGTATCCATTGACCTTACAGCTTTCAATGAATTAACTGTCTACTCTGGTCATCTACTGCAGCATTCCATGTGCTCATGAAAATGTAGATAAAAGACAAATTCCCAAAATCTGAGATGTGAGAAACTGCAGGAAGAAAAGCATCCCAGTCCCCAAAGGAATGCTGAGGAAGCTAAATCAGTTTGTGTTCGACCAACCCTTCACCCCTTCTCTCCATGTTGGTAGAAGACATAGTTACAAAGACTAAGACATTAAATACATTCCTAAGTAAGAGGAACATGTAGTCTATATTCTGGCTATATGACAGCTGAACAGGCAACTTCTAGTTTGTTAAAGAACCATATGAACTCCAAAATGTCCTTCGGTTGTTTCTCACATCTGACAAACAAACCTCTCATCACATGTGATCTCCATGATGCGCTGCATTTAGGGGGGCTCAAATAAACAGCTGCAGCTTTTATCACTCTCAAGCACAACAAAGAGAAAGAGAGAGAGGAGAGACCGAAAGCCTCAAGGAGGGTTGAAATGATTAGTTGGTTAATAAGACAGAAATTCTGATCATCGATTAATCATTAGTCGTTTTTCAAGCAGAAACAGCAAACATTCTCTAGTTCCTGCTTCTAAATTTGTTACTTTTTTGTCTTTGAGTTTTGGAAGTAATTTAATAACACCATCACTGGACTTTATTGGAAATTGTGATTGGCATTTTTTACTATATTCTGACATTTTATAAACCAAATTACTAATGGATTAATGGAAAAAGTAACTGCTAATGGATAAGTAATGAAAGGTATACTATACTTGCAGTACTTAATGAACAATTCTGTTAATAATCAATTAATAGTTTAAGTTATTTATCAAGCAAAAAAATCAAACATCCCTTGGTTCCAGCTTCTCAACTGTGAGGATTTGCTGCCTTTTTCTCACTCTATCACTGTAAGTTATATATTTTGGGGTTTTGGACTAGGTCTGCAAATAATGATTATTTTCAGTGTTGATTCATCTGAGGATTTTGTTAGACCAAAAGTCCAAAACTTGGAATTTTTGCTTGACAAATGATTGAAACGATTAATTGATTATAATAGCTTCAGATTATTTTTTCTGTTGATCGACTAAATGATAAATTAACTAATATTTCAGCTCTAATTTGGACTATTTGTCAGATAAACGAGCAATTTGAAGACATCATCTTGGGCTCTGGGGAGATGATGGGCATTTTTCCGCACTTTTTCCTAACATTTTATAGACTAAATGATTAATAAATGAATTTATAAAAAAAAAACAGATGAATCGATAATGAAAATAATCATTAGTTGCAGCCCTAGTCTCCAGTATAGGTGTCCGTGCTGTTCGCTACCTTGGTAAGCTTGGTCACTCCATTCTGACACATACTGATTGAAGCCAGATGCCCCTCTCCTCTGCAGCACCAAACTCAAACCACCTGTAGCCTCATCTCCGTTAGGAATTTACAGAGATTAAATGCTGCCACTACGATAACCACATGTGGGCCTCTGAGGCAGCTCCCATAGCACAACACGGGATCTCCCAGTAAGGTCTCAAACCAGATAGCTTCTAACCCTGAGGAACCCAGTTGAGGTCATACTCAGGTATCTCAGACTGATTACTACACTTAGCATCAGTAGGAGTGTGAGGCATCGTGAGGCAATAACAGAACACTAACTAGATTAGTTAAGTAACTGCAGCCAGTCTCATTCACAAATAATCAGCTTGAAGGTGCACAGACAGAGCTAAGATCATTGTTTGATGACCTGCAGCAATTTGACTGGAGGAGCTAAACTGGGGGGGCAGTGGGGGCACAATTGGCCAAGTGAGTAAACCTGACTTAATGATGATTTACTATGTGAGCTTCTGCTGATCCCTCTCCACACACACACACACATTTATCACCATGTCCATCTCTAACTCACTTGTCTAATGACCATCACAAGTCAGTGTCACATGTAAGTGAAGTAATCGGAGCATTAAAAAGAGACATGCACCATTTACTTTGCTCTCTTTCCTCTTCTTCTTCTTCTCTCCTCCAAACTCAGGGGGGTGGTTCACTAGACTTTGCCGTACTTTTCATCATGTTTGAACTACTTGGACATGACCTAGAAGTTAATTCACTACTGCTGCTCTGGTGCTGAACCAGAGAGCACAGCTTCACCAATGGGACTCCACAATACCAACACACAACTCTTTTCACCTTCTAAAAATGAACATCTAATCCTCACTGATGACTTGTGAAAATCCCCACTCATGCATATTCATCCAGTGATTTATTGCGGGGTTTGTTTTGTCATAGGGTCTCATGTAATTTCACATGACACATGCCTTGCAAATACTCAGTTTCAGCAGGAACATGGCGAAAATACATGACACTGCAGAAATGTTTGCTCAGAAGCAACACAACTTATTTTTCCAGGAAGTCTTGACACTGGTGTGCAAACACTGGCATGCACAACATTCAGTTAGAGCCCCATACAGTAATTTGACTGACTGTAATGTCTATTATATGAGGCAATGCCATGCTTCTAAGACCAAGCTGCTGCACGTAGAAACAATTAAGTGCTCTGCGGCTTCCCTCAGTCAGAATAAATAACATCTGGCAATACTGACGGAAAGTATTTAGGGGCAGTTTACGAGGATACTGTGGTACCAGCATCTTTTAATTGGCGTGCAAGCAACGTGAGCGACACACCTAATTGATGCTTTCAGTCGCTCAGTAGTCAGTTATGCAGGCTGCGATAAAGGTGCAATCCAGCCTGTGCGTAAAAGAAGCGTCGGAGACCTTGCGGATGAAAGGGCGCTCCCTCCGCCTCCCACTCATCATTTCATCTGATAATCAGCACAGTTCTTTTTAAGTTATTACTCACCACCAACTGCTACTGTTGTCAAAGTGAAATGTTGACTTATCCCGAGCATCCTGACGCACTGAAGATGTCCTGTAGCTTCAGTTAATTCAGTTACAGGACTTTTCCCCTTTCACGCTTGGCGGTGAGATGAACAGAGATCCCCGGAGAAGTCAAAATCGCTAAATGACTAACAAGAGTCCACAAGGCATTTCCTGTGCTGCAGCATCCACAGTTTAACTGTCTGAGGTCCCGTTTCAAGACTCCACCACTCGGGATGAGCTCTGTTCCATTGCGTGTCGTGCTGCGCGGAGCAGGACAAACTGAAATAGGGAGGAGAATGAGGAGGAAGGCGGTCGGTAGCGTTGTAAGGAGTTCACTCATGCACAGGACTTTATAAGCTACATTGCCAGTCCATGAGAAAATCTTACCAGTGATGTCTGTGGACGGGAATAGGCCTGCAACTGTCAGGCATTTAACAATTAGACCAGAATAGTGTCATTTTAACAAACAGGATTCAGAGTGAGACAGCTGATCCTTCACTTGAATTAATAATAATATTGTAATAATTAGTAATAATATTGTAATAATATCGTCAAAGTCACATTATAATTGCATCTTAACTGTATCAGAGAATGTTATTGGGTAAAAGTGCATCACAAACCCGGCCAATTTATGAGGGATTCAACGTGGGAAAATTATGTTTTGGCATTTTTCATGTGGAACAAAACTTATCCTCAACTAATCATAAACACATAATCATAACAATTTAACTTTAATAACAGTAAAACTCAAAGACACAAGTGAAAACCTGTTACAAAAAAATAGAGGGAAGAAATGTAGAGCAGACATCAACATTGGTGTTTTTACTAGTTCATCAATTTAGTAAAATTGCTCTAAGGCCCCCTTTTTGGCACTCAACCCACCATGCAAGTAATTTATTTCCCAGGGGTCCACACTCATTTACCACCTGTGGTTTTGTATTGAAAGTTGGGGCCACTATACTGTATTAAAAAGAAGTTTGAAGCCTTACCATCTGCGTTAGTAGCCCCAGAAAGATGTTTTTCATCTGTCGGTTGAATAACCTAATCCAGATCGTTTTCCATCACCATATACAGTATGCACAATGTATACAATATATATTAGGAAGTAAAAGAAGATATACATTGCATACTTTGCTTCTTTTTGGCTTTTAGTCAAGTAATGTGACGATTAAATGAAGAAGTCACCAATACGCCAAACTAAGACTTTTACAATAAAAGAGTACATAAAATTATTGTTAATTTTTTCATTTAGGTAAAAGCATATAATAGCATTGTCTGACTTTTGCTGATGCCTATGATTGTTCTGGCATCTTGCAGCTGTTGTAGTAAGATGTCAGAACAATATCATACAGTATACACAGTGCTGATTGGCTACTGCTAACATGGGCATGATTAACCACAGTTGCAACAAACTCATAAATTCTGAAATGTTGTTGTTAATTTAATCATTGGCGTCTTTACACCAAAACAAATATCAAAATCACATTTTTAGGATGAAAGAAACAAATTGTGAGTGTTGCATTTGTGCAGCTGCTTGTCTCTGGCCAGTAGCTCAGTTCCTGTACTGGAATGAACAAGCCATTCAGCCACACTAATTCAGCCCCCTTGTGACTTATATCGTTACAAAAAGTGCATCAGTTACAAATAGTCTGAAAAGTGGTGCCAATTCCAGGGATCCACAGCTGGAGAGGACTCACAACAAATCCCAGTAAGATTATCACAGGATTATTATAGGAAGGGTGGTGAACAAAAGTGGGCCAGAGCTCCCCAAATACAACCAACTAAGTGCAATGTTACCCTATAATGCAAAAAAAACAGTATCTTACCTACTCAAGAGCGAGGAGGTTCACTAAAAAATGATAGCCAGGGCAGTATTTTCACAGTCCCTTCCATCATCCTGTAATAGAGCTGTAAAATTATCTGAAGCTCTGCAATTTTACACTAGTTTGGTGTTATTATAATTATCTTGAAATAGCTCACAAGCAGAACATACAATTCCTCTCATGTCAGGTTTACAGCACATCAAACTACTGGGGAGAAAATGTTTACCTCGCATATGCCTCCTGACGCATTATAGCAACCATTGGTAATCAAAAGCTGACAATTTCAGAAGAACTCAGCAAACACAGCAAAATCTATGTTAGGTTTAGGCACAAAACCGACTTGGTTCAAAATCATTGCTGAAGCAAAAGGACAGTATGCAGATTTCACTTTTTGCCGTGAAACTCCCTTTCAGCCACAATTGAATCACCTAGAATCCACTGGTGTAAACATCTGCTGCAACACCTTAACAATCACTTAGCATTTTTCTTCATATTACACCCACACAGACACACGCTGAAACACATACACACCGGTATGCGTGTATCCATTTCTGCAATCACTGAGTAGCAGAACCATCATTATCCTTCTCCATTTCTGTGTGTAAATATTATGAATGTCTGTATACAAAGAACTACAAAGATGAAGCTCATTTCATCAGCTAGCATGCAGAATTAGTTATTTACAGCATATCCTGTTGTAGCCATCCTCATTATATAACTATTCACACACATCCGCACACGATTTGGCAAACTAAAATGTGGGGTTACACAACATTATGCAACACAACACATGCACACTTTAAATGTAGACCAAGACGCACGCCTGTCTCAACAGGATCGCAGGAACTGCAGTGAATGAGACAGTTTACAGGAGTCCTTCCGGTCCTCAGCCCTGCAGATATCTCTGACTGAGACTCAGGAAGACTGACTAGTTTCCATGTATTTCCTCACTACAATATACCCTTCCCTACCCATCTCCCCCCTTTCCTCATCCTCTTACACACCTCGGCCCCCTCATATACTTTTTCTTCTCCTGGTAACAATGTATAGCGAGTGTAGAAATGGTACTCCATGTTTTCATTTTTCACCTCTACACAGTTTCCTCCATCCCCCGCCATTCACCCTGACATCCTATATACATCTGTTAGCCATGGAAGTCTATTCTAATGTGTTTTTCTTCCCTCTCCCCCTTTAAATGTCTGTATACACTCAGACAGGAAGAGAGCATTAGGAGCATACAAGACACAAGGCTCTCAGGGTCCCTAATGAATCAAAGGCATCTTCATTCAATTTCACAAATACTTTCTTTGAACAGAAGACTCTAAAGAACATTCATATTCTCCAATCATTGTAGCTTTTCTGAGCTGCTTTTTGCGGTGTACGGCACTAAGGTAATGAAGACAAACTGTGTATCCCAGGCCCAGTGAATTCCCTTAAGTGAAGGAAATTAGCTTGGTTCATATAGTCCAGCAGACAATATTTATTTGCAGACTGAGTCAATTATTGGGTCGTGCTAAAGCAGTAGACCGTCCTAGCCCAATAACAACCTTTCCCCTCCAGTGAAAGCTATTTACAGTGAGCATCTAAGGAATCTGTAATGTATACAAGAGGATAGTGCTTGTGCGTAAAGGTGGATGACAACTCACAGTAAACATATACTATGTATGGTATTCTCTGATACCTGGAAATTTGAGACTATATTTAACTAATATCTGTTGACACAAATTAACCCTTAAAAGGGCACTCCAGCGATTTACTTCCATAAAGTCACAAGAGACAGATTAAAGCTACACTTATCAATATTATTATATTAACAATGGATCTAATGACTAATGTAGTTTGAGTAAATGTCACTCGTAGGGATGAACCCACAGAGAATTATCACCCAACACTGCTGTTCCCCTCAGCTCTACAGAGTATTTAGCCTCTTTCAGCTCATTGTTTTGATTTTACAACCTGCAACTTCTCTGTTTATGTTCAGTTTCACCGCTCTCATCAACCTCGTGTCTAGTTGTCCTGTTGTTGTTTTTTAGCAAAAAAGCTCTGATAAACCCACTGTACACTACCTTCGCAGCATCAATCAGCAGACAGAAAAAGTTAGCAACTACCTGGTGAACATAGCGGAGCATTTAGAAGCTAAAGAGCCAGATATTTCTCTCAGGACTTGGTGAAGACCAAAAACAGCAGTAAAAGGAGAGTGAATACTGGACTTACATTTGTCAGGTGGACAGAAACACAACTCCAAGTGAATGCTAATGATGCTTTGTGTCTGCTAGATGTGTAAAAAGGCAGGTGCTTGCTAACGTTTGCCATAACAACTTTAAAAGGTGATGTCTGAGCTGTGTTTACAGCTTATTCCACTGCCTCCAAGTGGCCAAAAAAAACTATTAATGCAGCTTTTTTTTTTTTTTTAAAAAGGTAAAAATCTAAGCAGCAGAAGGTGAGGTATCTGGACTTTTAGTCCATAATATCAAGCTTTAAAAACCCTGGATTCCATATTTCCTGTAATACAACCAATAATCTTTTCATTAGACACTTCCTTTCTGGTAAATGTTCATGTCTTTTATATTCCATAAGGCCAGTTTGTCATAAAGGTTTTCTGTTATAAATGTGTAGTTTCCAAGCTCAAGCTGAGATAACCCTGATAACAACATGAGGAGTTATTTTCTCAGACTTGACAAAGCTCCTCCAGAGCCATAGAACATATGCAGCTGTTTTCACAGGCTTCCCATGACAAGTAAACTGACTTCTGTGGGTAAAATCAGGTGTGCCCCTTTAAAGAACCTCCTTACTTTTTACCACCTTCAAGAGCCAAATTAATGTTGTTTGGTGACAGTGCATACATCTTCCTGGACAATTTGACAATTGACCTACTGAGTAGTCAGTATTTAATAAAATAAATAAAACGTGTGGACAATCACAGTAGCCATACAAATGTAAAGATACTCAGAGAGGATGATTCATTTTTATTTACATCATAACAAAACCAGAACAATGTACAGCAGTCAAATCTGTTTTCTCAGTTTCTCTCTGCAGTCAGAAACTATATTCATAATAGGACAAATACAGCAGCTCATTGCTATATAAGGACACGTTAGCTCTATATTGTTGTAGAGTATAACTTAGTTTTTTAATCTCCAACTAACAATGAAGACATTGAATGTGTAAGATAAGACTACTTTCTCATGGTTATGCTGCAGGACTGTGGTGTTAGCTGCACGGGTGGTTTTCAAGCATGACTTAGCAATACCACAGGGGATGAACTTCAGGAGAAAAAAAAGAAAGTCCTCTGTCAGCTCAGTGTGAAAGAAAGCAGATCCATCCTCACTGATTCCTCTTTGATGAGACCAGCATTTGACTTTGTCCTGAACTCTAACATTAACCAGAGCAAGGAGAGCAAACGGAAACATCTCAAGTTTAACCCCCCTGGTCCACACTCTTGTGCCTCTGTTCACTATACTTTCTTTTATTTATTCTCTTACACTAATGATGTGACCATAGCAAATGTTTGAAGAGGGAACAACAACAAGAGGAAATGCCTCATAATAAAAAGCAGATGGAAATCATTGTGATAAGTGGATCTGTACTCTATTTCCTGGGTATTTGACATATCCTTGTCTTAGACCATTAGGGCTCATGGTACACTTTCCTTCAAACTGAAACTCTGCCACAGTGCAAGTCTTCATAACTTGTAAATCCTTACGTTCTACTGAAAGGCATTTTGGCATTTTTGTTACCATTATTCACCCACATCTAAAACTATCATGATTTGGAATAAAATACATTTAGATTATTGTATTAGCAAACTCAATGAAGTGTAAAGTCAAGAAAGTTAAAGGAGGGGATGTATTACAAATGCTCACAAAGTTTAAGCTGGTCAATCCCTTTCTTCTTAATTCAGACTCTGATGCCTACATGGGAGCATGTGAGTAGAAATTAGCACACTATCTTCAAAGTCACCCTCCAGTCCCCCCCTGGGCAGGTGAAAACAACAATCTGACACATGTGGGCAGCAATTAGAGGTCTCTTCAGTCTCCTCCTTTCTGGGGCTTTATCTCCCCTCTCTGTGCTGCTGACAGGACCTGGAGCTTCACTTCACTCTACAAAGGGCCAGCTCAGGATCTCGACCCCTTGACTCTGTAAACACCGAGTCAGAGTGTCAGTTACAGCCTGGCCACTGGCTCTCCCACAGACACAATGGGCACCTCTGCCCTCTGTTTTTAACAGTGGATTAACAGTGGCTAATCCTTGTTCTCATGCATAACATTGGAATTCCTTAACACATGTGTATAACTGAATACATTCCAATCAGCCACAAAGTTGTGCATCTCAAGCAGAGGACTTGAGATGCACAACTGTTTATTTGAAACATTTGAGGCCACTCTAGCGGCACCACTTTGATCTAAACTGAAATATCTCAATAACTCTTGGGTGGCTTGGCACAAAATTTTCCCAGCTGATGTATCCTAATGAGCCCCTGAATTTTCCTCTAGTTCCACCATGATGTTGACATTTGTGGCTTTGAGTGAAATTTAAAATGAAATTTTGCACATACATTGATGTTGTCCTCCTTATTATCTTGATCCCTTAACTTTTCCTCTAGTGCCATCATCAGGTCACAATTTTGAATTTGTCAAAATTGAAAAATAATGACAAATAATGACTAATTAGCAAATGTTAGCATGCTAACACGTTAAACTAAGATGGTGAACATGGTATGCAATGCGCCTGCTTAACTTCAGCATGTTATCATTGTCATTGTGGGCATGTTAGCATGCTGACGTTAGCATTTAGCTCAAAGCACCGCTGTACAGCCTTACAGAGCCCATAGTATGGCTTCCTGTGTTACTTCCTGTGTCCTCTGACGAGACTAAGCAGCATTGTTGGGGAAGTAGCTACAGTCAAAAGTTGGAGGAAGCCATTTTGTTTCTGGGTTTTGCTATGTATGAATATGACTGCTTAACAATGACAGGAATGTGATTTGTCCCCAGACAATGGTGTCAGTATACAGGAAGTTTAGTGGGGCTTCGCTCAGTGGAAGGGATTGTTTACAGAATGATGGGTGCCAAAACTGGTCTGAAGTCACTCCCTGCAGGCAGTTTCACACCAAATTTCCTTTCAAAAAGTTATAGCTTGTAGCCTTTCATACTGTGAGAATCAGTTATTGAGGAATTCACTGCTATAATGACTTTTCTCTTTTGTCCCAGTGCATCATATCAACAGGCATGTACACATGTGCACACACACACGCACAGTTGTTTCCAACATGTGAGATCACATTCTTGGTATGTCACACAGCCATTGTGATTGGAGGATATCATATTCTGCTCAGAGTGCAGTCATTTCTTGGCGTGACATCTGACATGACAGCATGGTAGACATGGAGGGAGGGGGAGGGGGGGTCATGCTGGGGGCTGCCAAGGTTGATCCTAAAGTTATGTTCACAATTTAGCACAAGAAGGAGTTCTGCATGGTCCAGTTTTTTGAATTTTGTATAAACGGACGTTTGAACTCGCCAGTCACTGACCTTTCAAGAAGCAGACGTGGCTTTACAGTAGTCCACTGTAGTCCACCCACCACCTTCCTGAACCTGCCGTGATTTACAAAACGGAGACAAAGCTCAATCTATGTTTCAGAGACCACACAAAGAATTCAGTATAATGGTGAAACATCACGTGTCATTCACTTACCGTGTTCTACAAATATTGAGAGGGTAGTTGCACAAAAGCCAATTCAATTCAATTGACAAGCAAATTGTTAACAGGCCCTTTTCCTGGAGGACATTTTTGACATGTCACAGAAGGAAAAACACAGGTGTAAATAATACAATTAATGATGGCTGAATTCAATTTAGCAATTTAATACATTTAATTATCAACTACAGTGTAGGGCACATCTGTGTGAATAAAGGACCTCTAAATAGAGGACTGATCATGGGCACTATGTATAGCTACAAAATTTTAATCTCAGAATAAATTTAGGAATAGTTCTGATGTATAGATCTGTGTACCGCCAACCGTATAAACCCCATCAGCAGCTTCCACACCAAACAAATACTATTTACCTGATCACTCAGCTCTAAAAAAAGACACTGGCTCTGATATCATCTGAAAAATAAGGAAATGCATCTCTTACACCTTCAAATCGGTTCCTTTACATCTAAGCTTATTATTAGAACTAATTCCATTTCCTAATAATTAAGAGTGAAATTAATTGTAGATTATTATTATCTGTTTTGTAGGCAGCAGAATTATCCAGTAAAACTATATGAAAAATGCACTTTTACTCACAATATCATATGGTAACATGCAGTACTGCCGTACTATTCTGTTGCAGCAACTCAACAGTAAGTTTATAGTATTTTCCCTCATATGGTTTTAGTGTAATATTGTAGTGACTGTTTAAATTGCAAAAGATACGCTCCTGACTTATTTTCCATTTTTGTTTGCCATCTCAGTCTGCCCATGCGATCCAGAGACTCTCCCAATAACAGGGAAGAGATTTGTTTACCAGTTGGCCGTCACAGGTGGTAAAGCTGAACAATGTCAGCGACATATTCATAACACACCCACATCACGAACACTACACCACATGCAGCAGTAAAGTACAGTGAAAAGGAGATTCAGTTACTGTCTGAGTAAAACATTCTGCCGAACATGGGACAAAAGTGACAGTTTACGAATATCGAACTAGAGGCTAAGGGGCTTTAACTTTGTTGGCCGTTTAGCTTTTGTTGATGAATACCTGTGTCATAACTGTGAGGAAGTTAATTTTTGACAGATTTAGTTTTGGTGACTTTGACAGGTCTCCTGTGGTGAATATGAATTCAGGGGCTGAGAAGGGCACAAATGCTCAGGTTCAGGCCCTCAGGGGGTTGAATCTCATCAGGTATATGCTGTGGTACTCAGTGGGAATATCGTGTGTGTGTGCGCTCATGTGTGTGTGACCGGTCTATACTCTACCTCCCCTTGAGTAACCAGATGATGATTAAGATCATAAGGTCTCCATGCCTCCTCATCATGTTCACTTCGACTTGACTTTTTCAACCACAAATGTCATGTTCTGGGGTGAATATGGGCTGGCCTCTGACCACAACTAGCGAAAAGCATAAATCATCTGGTCAGGATTATTAGCTGGCGCTGGCCAAATCTGCAGTGAACCTGGGTATTTTCAACACTTTAATGTTGTTTTCAGTGGTGCAAGAAGTATTCAGAGCTTTTACTTAATTAAAAGTAGCAATATAACTGGGTAAAAGTATTTTTTATGGAGAAGAACGGGTCCGTTGAATGCTATATTGTTATGTATAATAGTATTGAATGATGTCACTGATGCATTAATGTGGAAGTAGCATTTTATTGCTGTAGTTGGTCAAGTTGGAGCTAATATAACTACATGATATACTGTTGGTCAGGTTAATCTGTAACAATGTGTCATATTTTATAAGATGAACATGTGTTTTACATGTAAAATCTTAATCTGAAAAGTAACCAGTAACTATAGCTGTCAAATAAGCGTCGCGGAGTAAAAAGTACAATATTCCCCTCTGAAATGTAATGGAGTAAAAGTGCAAAGCAGCAAAAAAATACCTGAGTACCAGTACTTGAGTATATGTATTTAGTTACTTTCCACCACTGGTTGGTTTGCATTAAACTGAACAGGGGTGTCTTGACTAATCCGTCACTTCTGCTGAGCAAATAACCCAAATGTTCACTATGAGGTCAGCTGTGCTGCTGGTTCATCAGCTGTTCCTGGTCTCTACATGCTAATCAAAAGACTGAACGATGTTGGTCTCCTATCAAGTCAGTGGTTTTAATCATACTAACAATGGAAGGTTTTATTTAATGTTCAAGTTAATGGATGGCTGCACGTTGACGTTCTCTGTGCATATGTAGATGTGTGTGTACGTGCAAATATAAATGTAGTCACATGTGTGTCTGTACTGTGTGTGTGTGTAGTTTCTTACAGCTGGGTTTCAGAACCTCTGGAGGGGTCCCATTGTTAAAGGCTTCCTGCATAAATCTACCAGGGAGAACAGAGGAAAGGGAGGATCACATAAATCTGGAGGCTAAACAGAAAAGGCACATATTCATTTTTGGTTGCAAAAATGATAACTATTAGTTTCTACAATACAAAATCCTACAAATTGGTCAAGCCCCACAAGCACACACAGTCCTATTTGTATGTTAAAGCAAGACTATGTAACTTTGAAAGATAAAATAACGCATCCTTCATCTTTCAAATGAAAAGTTGAATTCATAAGTACAGCCTTCCTTGGTCTGATATGACCAGTAGCTTATCTTGGCTAATGTTGGCAAACTTTAGGTAAATGTTGCTGTATGACGCACATTATAGAGTCACTTTGCTGACTTTATGACTCTTCTCCAGTTGTGCTTCTGTTACAGTAGTTTAACATTTTTGCCACAATGGCCCGCTGCTGAGCAAAATGTACATTGTCTGGCTTTAACAATAAAACTTGAACCTGCGCTGTTGTCTGTGGTATCCACCAACTCCTGAGGGAAATATCGTGCTAATTTCTCCACTATGTTCACCAGCTAGCTGCTAACTGTGTCTGTCTGCTGTTTGGTGATGAGCAGGTAGTGTACAGTGGGTTTTAAGAGTGTTTTTCGCTGAAAACAGCTGCCCACTGTGGCTGACAACGACGTTATGAGAGTGGTGAGAGTGAACCAAAACAGCAAAGTTGCCTGACAGCTAAACAATGAGCTGAAACTCACTATACAAGTCCATAAAGCCGAGGGGAGCCGCAGATTCAGGTGATAATTCTCAAGCTAATAGCTTTAGACTTAATTGTTGCAAGTAAATAACTGTTACACAAGATTAGTCCAACAAGTTGAAATCTTTCTTCCAAGTGTCATGTTTTGTATCTGGCTGATACTGAGACAATGAGTCCATTCAGCCAAATTCACGCAATAAAAGACTTCTTTAGTCCATTGACTGATCTGTGTCCTAGATACAAGGCTTTCAGTACATGTATTCAGGCCTCTGCTGTGAAGTAAAATTACAATTTGGTCAATTGCATTATACACTGTAGATGTATTGCCTCTTTGTTATGTTTATTATTCATGTCACTGTGAATGGGGCGAAGGCAAAGCACTTCCCGTAATTGTGCCGAGTTAGAGCAGATGTTGAAACAGACATTATTTTGCTGCTCTCTTTCTGTCACCTCATTATTCTTTCTCTTTCCCTCTCTGTCTTGTTTAGCATTCTTACTGCTGGCTGTGTGTATGGCGTACAACCTTATTTAGCCCACCTGGCCTCTAAGCTATGTCCTTGGACATGCTGCTATCATAATCATGCTATGAATTGCACCGAGCTTCTGTTTCACACCAGTTCAAAACAGAGAAATTTGCACATGTGACCTTTTATCCTCCAATTATTTCCATACAGTTTGGCCTATTTTCCTATCTCGTTTCTTATTGTTGTAACAAGCCGCGAGAAAACTGATAGGATCTTAATTTTCGAGCCCTCTACATACGATCCCAATATTGAGATTCTGCTTTTTCTCAGCCTTCTAGTATTCACTGGGGCTTTTGAATATCACAAGCTATTAAATCTAATTATATTTTCTCAGCCATTATTCTCCAGTGAGATGTAGTGTAGTGGCCAATTGAGGGATTCTGTAATTCACTTACTGCAGTACAATGGTAAGTGAATCCCCTAGCTCTCTCTGTGGGGGTGTTGTCTTAAAAGAGTGTGTGCATGTGGGTGTGTTCTTGTGCATTTATATAGAGGGGGCACTAAGGGTCAACCCTTTTGCCCACTCCAGATACAGGAAATGGCTCCAATATGGACCTGAGTGTGGCCTCCCTCAAAGCTCTGGGGAGTGATTTAGGCTCCTTGTCAGGACCAGAACTGCAAGAGCAGTGAGAAAAAATGTACAAAGTGAAAAATACAGATGTTTTGTTCGGACCATTTGAAACCATAGATCTCTGGTAGGCTCTGGTAGGTAATAAAGGTTTATTAATAGTGTCAGTGGGGTAGCAGATGATGAGCTGATATGTCATGAAAGATTTATGTCAAGTCTAATATTTACATTTTAAAAAGATATTGGTATATCAGTGCATATATTTGTAACTTCTGCTTATTATCATGCTTTTTAAAACATTTAATTGGATTCTATTAACATGTATTTAGTGTTTTAGTCTGATTAGGCTGGTATTGCAATATTAAAGCTTTCTATTCAGTTTTCAGTTCTATTTACTGTATATCTGTGTACAGACTTTAGCATGAGGAGATTTATTAGACTTTTTCCAGGCCTTGATGCTCTAATGCTTGCGAATCGTGTCATCTTGGACTGACTGCAAATATGCTACCTAGATGGTCAGACTGTCAGACGACTGTCTTGGCTGTGATGGTAGTAGAGATGGTTGTTTACACAGAGCATATTTCCGACTGTCTGGAGAATCATCTCTCCAGGGAATTTTTAGGGCCACACTTGCAGGCTCTTTGACGTCAGACAAAAGAAGACTACTTGTAGTCAGTTTGTGATGTATTACGACTTTCTTGGCAGAGTTCATCGATGATTAACAAGATTATTTAAGATAAACCTGTTTGTAAGATGCAAGCAGTGAGTTCATACATTTATAATGCACCA
The DNA here is from genome assembly GCA_002120245.1 of Maccullochella peelii. Taxonomy (NCBI): domain Eukaryota; kingdom Metazoa; phylum Chordata; class Actinopteri; order Centrarchiformes; family Percichthyidae; genus Maccullochella; species Maccullochella peelii. The sequence goes on from LKNJ01003582.1 coordinate 38,793, forward strand.
CAGTCAGGGAGGACCAGGGGTCTAATATAACTACATTTACCCAAGCACCGTATCAAAGCAACAATATAAGGTACTTGAACTTTGAGTATTTCCATTTCATGCTACTTTATACTTGCTACTCCACTATAATTCAGAGGGAAATAATTAATGTAATTATTGTATTTTTTACTCCACTACATTTATTGGACAGCTATAGTTGTTAGTTACTTTACAAATAAAGATTTTGCATACAAAACATGACCTTATAAAATATAAAGTAATACCAAATTAGGTTAAATTACCTAACAGTATATAACTCAACTTAAACTAGTCCCACCTTGACCTGCACCAACAGTAAAATGCTACTTATATTGATTTTTAAATGATGCCTCAGTATTAACAATTCAGTGATCCTCTAAAATCACAGGGGTCATTTGTCTACATTGAGTACTTTTATTTTTGTTTTTTTACTAATGTTTCTTACACAGTTTTTGAATGCAGGGCTTTTAATTATGTATTTTTTACAGCTATTGCTACTAAAGGATTTGAATACTTCATCCACTATTACTCACACATGATTCAATTAGCACTCTTAAATGCAGTATAGCAACCTCTGATCTGCCTTTATTTAAGAAAACTACAAAAATGTTGCTACTACAGCCACTGCTAAACCAAGAGATGGACAAAACAAAAAGACTGAGATTTTATGAGCTGTTTGGCAGGTGGTTGTGGTGTAAGTAATGTTGCCAGTTTCATCAAATTTCTAAAAAAAGAAGACAACTTATTATATGTATATCCACAAGCTAAGTGAAACTATAACAAACTATGAACTCACAGTTATGTTATTGTTCACAGTGTTAGCCTGTTAGTTTCACTGATTTCTATTTCCACTCTCACCAATACTCCCTCAGTGCTATTTGCATCTGCAACAAAAGTTACTGTTACAGTTGTTGTGCAGTGGTTTTTCACCATAATAATACAAAATAATATTTTTCCCAATTCCACCTAAGCTACTTAAAAACTGCCACAAATCTGCCAAATAGATTAGCCTATATAACCTATACTTATTCCACATGTATTTGTAGTCAATTGCTTAATATTTAACCTCACTGAATCACTGTTTGCTTCTGCAATCATCTAATTTCTCCACAGGGATTAATAGTCTCATTTTATCTTTAGATTAAATCATCTTGTTCTTGATCTGTTGTTGTTGCTGCATGTAGATCAGCTAACATTTCTCCTTCAAGTGAATCCATTCATAACCTGATTGGATATCCTGGGTTCGTATCTGATAACCGGCTTTGTGAGACAGGTTATCCATAATTTAATCCAAAAATAGCCTGAATAATTGAACTCACTTTATGAGACATGCAGGCCCCAGAGCAGAAGTGTGTCACAGATTGTTTGCTTTACTCATTACCATTCAGAAACTCTTATAATGATCTATGCTTTATGAAAACAGAAACATTACATAGTGTACCTCTAAATAAAAGAAAATATATAACATAAAATATAGTCACAATTCACCAGTGGACATTACAGTTGTCTTGTCTGTAAATGATTCACAGCTGGTGGGGACTGAGCGTCTGATACCTGACACAACTGACCATACAAGGACTGCTACGTCTCCCAAGGCAAGTGTTGGACTCCTCCTCACTGACAGATTGAATGCAGGCTCCACGCTCACAGAAGCAGCACTCATTCTTCAAAAGCAGAATCATATGCAACATGGAGACACATTGATGTAACACACAAAGTTCACTGAACAAAGTACGTAACATTTTTGAAGGAAAACTAGGCTACAGCTCCCTCAGTGATAGAGAAGAAGCAGATCAGAATCACTTACAATGAAAGAACAGGATGTATAAGTCATCAACACTAAATTAGATTTTCAGTTAATTAAATGATATGTTAAATTTAGACCAGTTGCTCTGTGTATTAGAGATCATACGACATAAAATATGTCGCCGTTACTTTGTGTATTTTTCTCAGAATTGTAAGGTTTCTGTAGGAAAGAAGCGCCTGCAATATAATGACCTCTGTAATGTTTCAGGCCATGCAAGACAATACTGCACCGATCACTGGTATTCCAAACGTGAAAACTACATTATACCCATTTGCACAACCAGTTAGCAGGGCCGTTCACTTCCACTAGAGGTTATTGGACCTTTTTTCCCATCTTTTCACATCTGTTATGTTGTTCTTCTCCATATGTGCTGCATTGTTACTGTGAAAGGCACTATATATATATATATATAATATAAAATGACCAATGACTCAGTAACTGTTGATTTTTGGAGCTAAACCATAAGTACACAATACAAAAATGGTGTATTATTATGATGGTATTACTAATAGGCTAACAAGTGTTTCTTTCTTTTTAAGGGCAGACATGTTCACATCATAGCAGAAAAAGCACAGGTGTAACTAACATTAATAACAGCTGTACTCCATTTAGTTGTTCCAGTTCTAGGGCCCAGGTTGTGTGCATGCTGGCTCATTAATATAAAGTTACACCTGTGCTTTTTCCTGCTATAACAAACCAAAAAGACCTACAAGGCCCACTGACAATCCAGCCCTGTGTTTGTAGGTTTCACCCCAAGCTTGCCACTTCTCCTTCCTTCATGACCAGCCCTGCCCGATACCACAAAGTAACTTGGACAACATGAGGAAAGGACTGGAGGGGAGGAGATGGAAGGGGAGTGTGGTCAAGTGGAGGACATTTGGGAGTTTATTTGCAACATCATCATCAACAATGGACCTCTGCCAATGATAAAGTGGTCCTATAATAACTGGCATACAGCAGCTCAAGCCAACATTATGCAGCCTCACAGCTAGAGATGCTAACATTAACTAACATTATAGTTTGGAACTAACACTGATGTGATGTAAAATGATATATGAACATTAATGAGCTGTTATTTCCCTATGTTGAGTTTATTTAATGTCTGTGTTTGGGAAATTATATAATCTATATTTATTGTCAGTGGCTGCTATGTGCCCTCCCTAATCCCATCACAACAAAAAAACGAAGATTACATGGAGAGGATGTTTCTGCGCATCCTTGTTTGCAGGAGCATTCAGCAGCATCAGTTTCCTGGTACAGAGGAGTTAAGAAAGGAGAAGAAGAATACCAGCAGACCAGTCATCTATTTCCTACGAGCAGCCTGCCACCTTGTGCTAACAGTCTATATTGCATTGTGTATTTAGTGGCTTGTTTGTCTTACAAATATAAATTGTTCATGCTGTATATGTTTTTGATTTTTCTGAATATAAAGCTGATATATGGTAATATATTTTATATCCTATATTGTTAAAATTTCAATGTTATCAGCTAAATCATGTATATTAAGTCAGTGTAAAGTATGTGTTATATTAAATTTCTAAAAAATAAAACAAATTGGAGGTAGGGGGCCTCTTACCAGGTCAAAGGTCCCTGCTTTTTCAAGAATGCCCTGTTCCACACTTGCACACATTTACACCTGGAAGGTATCCAAGGTATCCAGGGTTGTGTGACAAGACATTATAAATCAGATTACTTAGTTTCAAGTTTGTATTTGTCATGTGTACAGTCAACACAGGGGTCAGCAGTGCAATGAAATGTGTTGGACGAGAGTTGGTCAGCTCAGCAGTACAACACAAAACAACAAAATAAATGTCAATCAAAAAAAAGGAGAAATTTTTATTCATATATATATATATAT
>LKNJ01003583.1:0-42466 GCA_002120245.1 Maccullochella peelii
TTAAGATGGTTCACTACATCCTCCAGAGTTTTAGTATTGATGGCGTTCAATGTTTCAGCAATGGTGTGGTTCGACATGGAGGAATTTATGGTCACTGATATTTTTGATTTTTATACTGAAAAAAGAGGCGATATGAAATGGGGGGCTGGTTCTTTTGGGGGATTAGTTATCAACAGTGGTGAACAAGGCACGAGAATTGTTGATATTCTTGTTGATGACATTAGAGAAAAAGGCTTATCTAGCCTCCTTTATTTCTGAATTGTAAATACGAAGCCTTTTTTTAAAAGATGTCGTAAATCTGAAGATTACTTTTTCTCCATTTGCGCTCTGCTGTCTTGCATTTATTGAACTATTACCCAAACTGTCTATTGTAAACATCCATCACAGTTCACAGACCAACTTCCTGGTTCATCTTTGACCTACTTACTGTAGCTGTGCATTGTGCATGCAGACAGTCTTCCTGTTGCAATGAGGGATTATTGATGACATTTTCTGTGTTCACCTTCGGATTTACCTTCAGATAAAGTGGTTTAGATAATCTAACTGAACAGCTGGCTTGTTAACAACCTGTCTGGTCATCCGACTGCTGGTGTTTCTCACCCCGTCTGACTTCTTGCAACAATGTCGCCTGAGGCTGGGGTGCACTGTTTCCTACCATCAGTCAATGTTGGTTTCTTGTAACCATGACCATGATCCTTCCCCAACTTTAACCAAGTACTTTTTGTGCTTAAACCCACTTGTGTAGCATTGGAAATTGGGCCCTGTGCATATGCAATCTCAGTGGCCCCCCCTTTCCCTTTCTCAGATCTCTTTGATGATTACTTGATGAGTTCCACATAATACCCAATAGAAATGATGGCCAAAGCTATGAAAATAAGACTCAAGTTCTAACAAACTGGAATCACCCTTTATGTTTAGGCAACTTAAATTCTGGACAAATTTTATAAGCAGATTAAACTGCTCAGTTATTGAACTGTTTCTTCCATGTGAAGCTTTTGTCGTAAGTATATTTCTTGTATTTTTTTATTTTTTTTGCATATTAAGGACATACATCAAGAGAGAGACATTTTCTTCTCCACACTTCTCTCATCTGAACATCCATCTACATGTGATGTATACACGTGCTTCTTTCTATATCATCAAGTTGTCTCAAATCATCACTTTCTCTAACACTAATTAGGGGAAAGAAAATCTGAATCGCGACACGTTCAGCTGTAGTGTGAATCTCTGCTTTCCTTAATTATCATATCTCTGAATCATCATCTAGAGGAAAGAAATGGGAAAAATTTAAGTGACCGAGTGAGCTTCAGAGCAGAGCTTTGTAACACCTCTCCCTCCTCCTCTCTCTCTGTGGAGCTGAGCTGTGGGATGATTTTACAGCGAGCGGTGTCGTTTCAGAGTCACAAAGATTCTGGGCGTCTCAATGCCACTCTGCCACTGAGCTCGCACTGATGTTTCCATTGCACTCGTCGCCATGGAGACCAACATCTTCTCCCCCATATTCCACTGAATCTCTCCAGTAAATCTCCCTGTTTCCCACATATGTGCCTCCCAAACTAGTACCAATGATACTGTGCCCTTTTTACTGCTGTCTGCTTCGACACAGATTTCCCCTGTTTCTGCAGAGCAGAGTGAAAGTGATGGGCTTTGAGAATACTTAATGACTTCTGTATTTCCCTGTCAGGCAGTTTTATTTCAGATGTGAAATATCAGTTCCCCCTGCGGGCGGATAGCACATATTTTGCATCTATGCAATGCACATTGTCATGCGTCCAGAGTGACAAATAGCACGCGACTCACCTTGGGGCATTGTTGACTTCTCACAGGAGGGCTGTTTGTTATTAAAAATGTGGTTCAGACTAGCTTGACACTTCCCAGTACCCCCCTGGTGCTTTCTTGCTGATAGAATTTTATTATTGGCAAGTCCTGGGTGATATCATATCCCTTCGCCCTATTGCCCCACAGCGAGTGAAACGCAATAACAGGAGAATTGATTATATGTAGACCACAGAGCAGCACTCAGAAAATGTGTTTACTGTAGTCTCCCTCCCGTCTAAATGCCAAGAATCTGCTCTTAGCAGACGCTCCTCTGCCCGATGAATGATTAATGAGTCCGAGTGCTTCCATAACTGGCCTCACAAACAAATTTCCAGCCAGGTAGATCAGCAGTGTGTCAATCCTTTGGCAGCAAAAAATGGAAATGCAGGAACTTGTGTTCACAGAATTAGGTCTGAAAGTAGAAGGTTGCTGGTTTAAATCTCTGGCCCACCTGGGAAAATACATATTGTCATATTCAGAGGAATTTACCAGTGACCCCCTTCAGGGTCGCTGACTCGCCACGTAGGCCAGCCCACTCCAGTCCTATTCTTTAGTCGCCAAACATGCACTGAGCATTGATCTCATTTAGGTTATCAAATAGACACAGACTGAAACAAAACCTGAACTGCTACCGACTTCAGGGATGAGGCTTATCATTCATTGTCCATCACGGTTTCAATAAAAAGTTGACTCTTTGCGATAATCTGTTAACACGCTACTCTCATGCGCCCATATCTCTACTCTCTTCTCCCTCCACTGTCATCTCCTGGCGTCTGCCCGCTCATATTAGGTAAGATGTGATTGGTTGCCTACTTACTTGAAATCAAAAGTGACAAATGACTACCTGTGACTGTGACAATATCTGCCTTCACACAATTTATAATTGATTAAAATATGACAAAAATGTTCAGATCCTTTTCATCTCCTCTACTGTTGTGTGTTGCCACCTTGAATAACGCCACATTACCACCATTAAGTGTTGATATGTGAAATGCCCCGGCAAGGCCAGGTCAAAGGTCAAAGCCACATGTGATTTGATATTGATGCCTAGCTAGATGTATTCCCAACCTCAAACTCCCTAGCTTAATCACTCGCAATCTATCTAAATTAACCTTATTGGTGTAACTGATTAATATTTGACAATCAAAACTTATAAAAGGTCAAAACAAATCTTCATCAGAATGCAGATACAGGTTACGGGTTTAATGAGAACCCCATCTTGAAATTACGCCATGTCGAAAAACAAATTATTGTAACATATGAAAACAATCAGAGCGGTCAAAAAACGACTTTTAGAATCTAGCCAAGAGGCTGTAAGTCAAAATTAGACTTTAAATTTGCAGTTTCAACACTTGCTTCTTAAGGCGTTTTCCTCCTTGTTTTTCTGGTCAAGTACTGAAATGTACACAGTGATGTGTCTCATGGAGAGTGACGTAAAAACCACTCAGTGTCTTATCTGACGGGTCAGTCACATGGCCACAGATCAGGATACGAGTCAGACCCAAAAGATCAGATTCACTGTTGTTTTTTCTGCTTATTCTGCACTACAGGAAGAACATCTGTGTCACATAACATAGGAAAAATAGCAGCAGTGGAAATGTAGCCAAATTGATAAACCCTCCAGACCCTGAACCTGGCACAAAGAACCACGACCTGCCCAGCTGAATGGGTCAGTGGCCAGTAGAAGAAGATTTGAATGTGATGTTAAGCAGCAAGATATACCTGCTCAGGCTCCAGTGCTCTGAGACTCTCAGTACATTTTTACTCAAATTCAGTTTAAAGGACTGGTATTTAGGGAGACTTTTTACTTTTACTTCATTACATTTACTCCACTACTTTTATCTGATTGCTGTAGTTAATAGTTACTTTGATTTCACTTGGGATAAGCACAAAAAGTCCCTAATATTTCTTTTTAATTTTAATTTCCCTTCTGTTCCTGCTTCTTTTCTATCATCTGTCCCCTTTTCTGTCCTGTTTCCTTTGTCTTTTCTCCTCCAACTTCTCTGAAAGAATGAAAATCTCCACAATTGTACGTACATCATTTTTAACCCTCGTGCCTCCAGTTTTGGGTGTGTTCAGTATTTCATTGCACTATGTACATATTAATGTGGCAATAATTTAACACTCTGACAGGAATCTGCACTATCAGTACTTTTATTTTTGACATTGGAATACATTTTACCACTATAACATGAAAAGAACAGATACAGGAATTCCTTTTTTTAAGTAAAGGATTTGGGTACTTCTTCCAGTGCTGGCTAACACTCATGTGCAGTGTGTCTCTGACATATAAACTGCCTTTTACTGTCTGTCAGAGCATGCCAAGTGAAACCAGCACCAGTAAAACTTAATGGACCTGAAACCTTTGTGTGAAACAGCAGAGAGAAATGTGACGAAATGAAAAACAACTCTTTTTCTCTCTCCGTCTCTGGCACTTTTGTTAGCTTTGAATTGTCCTGATGTGCCTTTGCTGGTCGTGTTGGGCAGCTCCCAGAATATGTCTAAAGCCGGGTGTTGCTGAAGGCAGCATGGCAGCCAATTTTCCCTGGATAAATCAACACATGAAGAAAATGTTATCAACGTTTCCAAGGTTACCATGTTTCTCAAAATGACCCCCCTCACCAACACAACACCACCCACCTTCTGTCCACCGCTTCTCACCCAAATCACTCATTTTCCACCATTCAGCTCGGCTTTGACGTCACACACAACTGGACAAAAAAAAGCTGACCGAGTTAGTCATCATGTCCCACCACTGATCTCAAACACTACATAATAATCAGACAAGCTGTTTGAATCATGCCTCGATTAGACACAGTGACACATGAAGTCAAATACTATGACAATCAAGCCACTTTCTGCATCATTCAGAAACATTTTGAGCTTATGAGTGCCTTTAATATATCTGACACTTGAATAATAAAACAGTTAAAAGCCAAACTATTTTAAACCTTGTCTCCTATTGTAATAGAATATTGTAATTTCTGCTATAACTTTGAAGCCAGGGCAGATTTCTTTTTTCCTTCCCGCTCTGCTCTGCATTTAAAATATCATCAGCCATGTTGTGCTGACTGATAAAGGATCAAAGCAAAATATATCACAGAGCATTTCTGAAGCATACAATGATGTCGCAATCAGTGTAATGTTTTTCAAGAGACTGATTTATCTTGAAGCTCTTCTCCTCCTGTCTAAACTCCACGTCTGTGTTTTGCTACAAGTTTTGAAGCAGATATTTGAATGCTGTTGCCGTTTGTTAGCAATGAATAAATCAAGTCGAAGTTGCTGCAAATGATTTATTTGAAATATTAGATAAGGATGTAAAAATAATGACTGTGAAATGTGTTTTAGCTTGTGGCAATTCAAACAGACGCTAACAACCTCTGCTCTCAGTAACTTCACATCCCTGGTGTAAACACTATCCAGACAAACTGACTATGAATATTTCATCTTTATGATGATTTGATCAATGGTGTTGAGCATGTAGCAGTTACTGACAAGAGGCCAATATTCCTAAATCCCCAACCAAACCACTGTTTTGGAGTCTTCACGGACTGCATGATTCACTTCAAGGCACGTTTTACACTGTGATTTTGGGCAGACAAAAGTGCAAAGCCATGAGAGAAACATGGTGAAATACTTGGTCTTTTGGTCAATTCCTAAAAAAATTGGTCCTGGGTCGCACTGTGAGACACATCCACAGATTTAAAGCTTGGGACACCAAAAACAGGCTTCACCAAATTCTGACAGTGTCAGAAGTTTAGGATCAGATTCTCACAATGTTACTGCTGCTATAACCTGCATCTACACACCATTTAATTGAAATACTGCATGAAGTGATTTAGAACACCACTATAGCCAAAGCTTGTTTTTTGCAGCATTTTCAAAATAAGAGAGCGGCACAGATGGACGATGCTACTTGGTTACATGTCGCTGCTTTCATATATTTATAGCCACGTTAGCGGCAATAAGTTGGCCCAGACAGAAATATTAGAATTTTAGTTTGTTGCCAAGTAGGTTTTCACATAAAAGGAATTTGCCTTGGTGCATAACGGTAAAATTTACAATAAAAAATGTCAAATATGTCTGTTTTGAAACGAGGACGGGATTGTGAACAATTTGACGTGAGTCTGGAGTTTTTGGTTCTTCAAAGCTGCTTAAAAATGATCTGGAACTGCTGTCAGAGCAACAAGTCCTTAAGCCCAAATCTGCAAAAGTGCAGCTTTTTGACTGTAAGCTGGATCATGACCAAGATGTTTTAGGGTGAACCCTATATATGAACTAATTTTCAAATACAAATGGCTCACTTGTTTAGATTTATAATGAAAGAGTGTTGATATAATTATGATTTTAGGATGAGAATGTGCAGGTTATTGAGAAATCACTGTGTTCTGTGAATGTAATTAACACAATTTAGTTGACCAATGGAGCCAGAATATATGGCAGAGGAATATGGTCATGGCTCTAGACCATTGTGCTAAGAACTTGCTGCAGTTTCCTACCAATATGATGTCATTTTCCACTTACTTATAAAAATCAGGCCCCTACAGCTGAATGTTTGTTTCATGTGGGTTGTCAAGTCTTGTTTTGATTGCTGTTTTTCACTGATATCAAACGTTGGAACTGAAACTTGCATCACTGCCTCCCCGCTGTGATTCCTTGTCTTCCCTCGGCTACAAAAGAAATCTCTTTACTGAACTGCCGGTTTCTACCGCCTTAACATTGTTAATGAAAAAGGAAATACTCTTTTCATCAGTCCTGATGAAAGCAAACCAATGTGTTTGCAACTTTAAGCTCCTTAACTACAAAACATGTATACTTTTCAATTGTTATTTTGGATTGCACACAATACAGTTTTAGATTTTTGTTGTATTTTTGTTGTTGTTCCTGGCAGCCATTTCATTTCCATAGCAGAAAATTACACAACTCAACCAAGTTGTGTAATCGCAAAAAACATCAACAAGAATGTAACTTATTTAATGCAGACTTGATGTTCAGTGTAATGGATTACACAACTCAAGCAAGTTTCAAGAATCTGCTAACTGATTTTCATATCGCATGGATATTAATGGAGACCAATGGATGCCTGAAGCCGTAAGAAGACTTAAATTTTGGTTTTCAGACGAATGGTTTGAAAAATGGTTAGAGAGAAAAACATTAGCGATAACAGCAACAATATCAACAATGTCAGGGGATCTGCTGTCTAGGTATCATATTTTACTTAAATGGAAGTACCTTTCCTCCATTTTTATGCGGGTTGCCTTTTTTTAAACTAGACGATTTGATGTGAATTGGGCTTTACATGTGAATTGGCTAGGAAACTGTGCTAGGTTTATTTTTGTACTTCATACTTCCATTAATGCAGCCTCTTTGCTCCTCATTCCTTTTGAAAAATGTTGTACAGGTTCATTTTCTTTTGTGCCTTTGAAGCTACCTGGTCATGCCTGTGCAAAATTAATGAAAACAGTTTACAAATGCATTTACATGATTTGTAGTAAATTGGCTAAAACATGCAAAACCACTGGTATGGTTCTTTTTACAAACGTTGTTTTTGGAAGAACTTTTGCAACAAAGGCGAAATGCTGCATTGACTTCAATCCCCTCTCTGCTGAGAGACTCACATCAGCTCTGCATGCTGACAACCAAACATGCAGCGTGGGTGCATGAATATTTGGCAAAGGACTTGCTGCCGCGCCTGTTCCCATGCATTTTTAATCGGGTCTGCCCCTCTTGTCCAACAGCAGGAAGAGGGTAACTGCTGGAGCCTGGAGTCTGAGAAACTAGCTGCCCCCCTCCACCTTGATGAATAAATAAACACATCGAACCAGGCAGAGATGCAGTCGGTAAAACTCCCAGCTGGAAGCAGAAAGATTTGCTTTCTTCTGGAAGAAATGCTGTTTACTCGCTGATGATTCCACAGCTCGCTCCCTCTGAACTCTATTAACATTTTCCTCTGAGTCTGGATCCATGCATCAACTTTAATTCTGGCCAGGAGATTGCATTTCAGTGCCTCAATCAAACGCACAGCAACCCTTATTAAAGTACATAAAATCTTGCCTCAGCCTTGAAATGGCTGTTAAAATTGAGGTTTTAAGGTTTTACTAAAGTGTCTTTTTTTATTTTACCTGAAATTAGTTTTTACATTAAATTATTTTTGTTTAAAAACCCCATTATCTTATTCAGCAACAGAGGAACACAATTTTATATACTATATTTTATATTATATAAACAATTTTATTTTTCTAACTTTGATTGTTGCTTGGTAAGCTTTTTTGGTACACTTACTATGTTTTTCCAAAGCTTGCGACTGTATTTCACAGCCTTCATCATTTTGGCCATGTAATGGCAAGTGGTCATACATGGGAGGGTGGATAATAACCTCTACCACCTGTTATTATGGGACTAAAAGCTCTGGAAAAAGCTAGTAAACCTGAAGTTGTTATTTTGTCTGACTGCTGCTAAGAATGAACTTTCAGGCTCACATGTTTAGTGCTCTAGGTGCTTTAATAATATCTCTAAAACAAGTGTTCCAATCAAATCAAATCATAGTTAAAGCCTATAATTTTGTTTCATATTACTAACTCATATTATTTGGACTGTGTTCCATAAATCGTACCATAAATCAGAGTCTGTTCAGTTTAATCTCCTTCTCACTTATTGAGAGATTAATCAAATAATGTTGACTACGGTGTAAACAGACTCCACCGAAAATAAAGACTCAAGGTTAAAGATGGGCTGTGTCACTCAGTGGTGTGAATATTTGTCATGTTCAGTTCTGCAAAATGTAATACATTTTATAAGCTCATTCAAATAAAATCGATGGATAACATTCAAACGTTCTCATCAGTGACACTTCATCAATAGCTTTCCTGCTGCCTGTTTTCGTGCCACACCCACAAACACAAAGGCAGCCCAGCTTAGCAGGGTCCATGTGGGTTCAAACACTGCCTGGATGTCAACAGGCAAGTAAACAATAGTGTTTACCAAATGGCTTTGTTGTTCAACACACGGGCTTATTAAAATGGCATCTCATTAGAGGCCCCCAATTTTTTGAAAGCATTTTCTCTTCATTATTATTCTGCATTTCATATGGATTTGCTGTGACCGTAACAGCCCTACATATTCATATTACAGGAAGCTTAGAAACGGTTGGGAAGTGAGCCAAAAGCGGAGCCGTGTTGGTGCGCAGACCAACGCTGAATTTCAAACACAAGGTTTGCACCTCTGAATGCAAAAACAGGCTCAGTGAGTTTCCTGCTAAATTAATGAAATGTCCAACAGTATATTTTCCACTGTCCGTCCGCACTGTTAGCCTGATGTACAGTACAGTCAAATTGTGTGTGCGCATATGCTGAGGTTCAAAGTTATTTCTTGACCTTGGAATCAGCAGTTGAGAAAACAATCTCACCACAAGGTCCATTTAGTGTTCTGGAGCTCATGAGCTTCATATGAATATATAAAATGGTGGTGCTTTGAGCTAAATGTTAACGTCAGCATGCTCACAATGACAATGCTAACGTGCTGATGTTTAGCAGGTATAATGTTTACCATATTCACCCTCTTAGTTTAGCGTGTTAGCATGCTAACATTTGATAAGAAGTACAGCTGAGGCTGATGGGAATGTTAATAGTTTTGCAGGTATTTAGTCATAAACCAAAGTAACAAATTAAAATTTTGACCTGATGATAGCGCTAGAAGACAAATTAAGAGATTAAGAGAGAGGACCTATCTTGGGAACCAGACGAATCTGTGAGCTCATGTTTTATTTGCTCTGGCAGATGCGTCTGGTCCTCCTCCCATTCAGACAGATTTCCAGCCGACCTGGCACGGGTCAAGTCAATCACAACCGTTTATTTAATATGTGGCAGGTTTGATACGATGACTGTACAGAAGAGCGGCGTTGAGGCATTTTCGTAAACAACCAAGATGACTGCCGCTGATGTGGAACATTCTGAATCTGCTATCGCGTCAGTATTGAACGAAGTGGACGGTATATTTTCTCTAAAAGAAAAACAAACAACTGCACTTAAAGCTTTTGTTAAGAAAGATATTTTTGCCGTACTTCCATCAGGATTCGTTCAGCGCTATGTCACACATTTTGTTGCTCTGATTGGTTGTAGGTCTATACAGTTGCGTCCAGAGGCATTTTGGTCTGCGCCCGTTGATAACACCGAGGAAACCGAAAATAAACGGAGAGGTTCCAGACTAATTCGCATTTGCAAATTGGTTTTAAAGCCTTTTGTGGCTCCAGAGGGAGCTGCGCGAAATCAGATAAAGTGATAGACGATATCTCTGGTTCTGCTTGATTGATTTTAATACGTTAAAATGTCCATCGTGAGACCGGCAATGTTATAGGAGCGCTATGCAAAATTGGTGGAGTACTCCTTTAAAAACATATCTTTTGCATTTGTGCACTTCAATTTGTTGTCATAGTTAATGTTGTTTCCTGTTAGCTAAGAAAAACTTCTAGCCTCTTAAAACTCAAGCTTAAACTCAAAGCATTAGTCCCAGAAACCTTTTCAGATTATCATTACCATTGTTTAAAATAATCAGATCTCTGTAATCAGTGATCACGGTTGCCTGCAAAGTGCAGCTGCACATTATTCATGATTAAAGGAGGCTTTAGCCCTAAGCAGACATAATTACTGACTACTTATGAAGCATGGCACTTGTGTGCAGCAGGCCTGCAGTACATGTAAATTGTATCTGGAGTGTATTTACCTTTTAGGTCAAAGACGAACATGAAAGGCTTTTGCAGTCCCAGTGGTGGTGACTGTAATGAGGATGGGCTCTCCTCAGCAGTCAGTGCTTTGACCCACATTAGCTCTCTGCCCGAGGCCCGCTGAGGCAGGATGGAGATGGAGAATAATAGCTGGATGTAGTGTCTAAGACACGCATTGTATATTAAATTATATTCACAGAGTTCCACAAGACTGTGTGAAGTTCATAAACTAGAGGGGATTTTTAAAAAAAGCCATTAAAAGCTCTTGGCACAGATTCCCGAGCACATCTCAGCGTCACAATGATCTACTCTAAAACCGAACTGAAAGGATCTTACTGCAGAGGCTTTATGATTGTTCAGGTCGCAGTGGAGTTTGAACTTTCAAGACATTTGAAGGACCATCACTCATTCAGTCTTTATACTTCTATAAAATCTTTATACCTTCAATTTTAGGGTGGTTTACACTGAATAAAAAGATAAAACAGAAGCAAATATGTAGAAACATGAATAAAGTGTTAAGAACTTTGTCACAAGTCACAAAAACAAAATTATAAAAACAGTCTTAAAGCACAGATAAAGTTACTTTAAAATGTTGCTGGCAATATGCTTTATTTTCCTTACTGTCAACAAATCTCATGAAAACACCAATTAAACCAAACAATTAATTGATCCTACTAACTAGTATTATCTGTGTCTCCAAAGCCTGATATCTTATTCCTCTAAAAACACATTAGTGAGCCACACTGTTGCACTGGGTGACGTGTTCCTTCATTAACATGAACACACACTGTAGTTTACTTTGAGTCAATCCCACAAACACCATCCGGCTGCTGTAAAAACTCACTAGAACACCAAATGTGTATTAATCCGCAGCTGAAAATAGTCCCCAACAAATGCACTATTTCCTACTGTGTGAGTAAAGTTCACTAAAAACTACAGTGGCCAACTGTTTTAGGAAAATTTAGCCTTTTTAAAAAATCTAACTATATATTTTGTCTTCAATACAAACACATGAGCTTGGGGCTGAGAGCCACACAGGACAAACTAACACATTGTCGGTTGTGGTCTTAGAACAACACCAGCCTTCTCCTTTATGTGAGAAAAGCATGCACAGCAAAATGCAAACACTGGATTATAAATGAGTGATAAAGATTCTTATCATATCATGCTTTTTAATCAAATTGTATTTAATTCAAATATACTTCCGTCAATGCTGTTGTATCATCAAATTTTTACTTTTACTTTTAGAATGGATAATCATACATAATTGTGCAAACACACCAGTCAACCAGTTATCTAAACTGCAAATGCATCTTTTGCTTTATCACTTGTGGTCCAATTTTGCTCTCTGTGAAATTGCCACTTATAAAAAAATAAGAAAATATAAAAACCTACCCGTTTGCACTCGGACATACAGCTAATGCTTGAATTATACTTGATTATGCTCTCCATGCTGGGCTTAAGCAAACACGCACGGGGGTAGCTCGGATACGTTCACACGGCTGTTTCTTTTATACTTATATGTAGTTGTTTGTTTTTGTCACATGTTTATGTTTCTGTCTCCGTTTCGAACTCGCCTCTCGACAGGAGTCAAATCAATCAATCAACTTCCTTGACGCACAGGAACGACCTACACCTACCTACTCTCTGAGTAGGTTTGCAGGGATGTTTACGTGTATCTTCAGAGAAGCGTAATTCCAGTTTAAAAGGGAGATTATGGTTGTTATTTGCTACACTATAAAAACACACGATGAGAAAGAGGCTTTACAATCAAAGAGAGAAGATGGACTCTGTTTGGAAGCTTTTTAATGCTAAATGCATAGTACAAAGTTGAAAAGACCACACTTTAATGCAGTCAGAGATGCCTTTGCGTTGGCTCTTTACACTAAAATACAAACTGATGAGTGAACATGTGAGTTTATGACCACCTCTCAGTGTGTTTTGGTGCACTCCCACCTCTATTAGTATTTAAAGCCGTCATCTAGTACTCAGATTACCTAACGTTTCTTTGCAGAGCTCACAGCAGAGGTAGCTTGTAAAAACCACATGGTGACAACCTAAGCCACAACCTAAAGTAATTAATTCATTAACTACTTCAAATCATCTGTGTTCATTAAGTCAATGATATGAACCAGCTGTCATATAGATATATCGCTGTGGAGTTTCACGGCGCTTTGTCTCTGCAGCAACAAGTATCCCATCCATCTTTTTTTTATTTCTTAATGTGTTCAGGGAAGGTTTTTGCTGAGAAAGCAGACTATGTTTCAGCATTTCACACAGTTACACTTGGGAGCCTCCCAGTACAACCATCACGGTCTCCTTACTGGTGAAGTCTTTGCAGCTGCTGCTGACGCAAGTGGGAATTAAGTGACTTGCTGAAGGGCACCTTGATGGAAGTTGTTGAATTTAAAGCATTACTCATTCATTTTCCACAATCAGACTTTCACAAACGGTCTAGTTATTGAGTCTGAAACCCTCCAGCCACAAGCTCGTCTCCTCTAACTTTCATTCGGGTTGCAGGCCATCAATTTTTCCAAATTACTGCTCAAATCAGACATTTTTGGCTGTTAGTCTTCATTTGAGGGTCTGTTTCCAATATGAACTGACAGGGATGTTGAAAAACAATGCATGAATGTGCAGAATCACACCAGCAAAAGACATTTTTTAGCACACCTGAGGTTGCCATGTTCGTTTTGACCACATTTCAGTTGTGGTTTCTGTCTTTGTTGCATCTTGTTGCCCTCGCATTGTGACAACTTATTCTGATGTGAGGTTTATATCGTAATGGGCTGAAAACGTCGCTATCGGATAATAATGCAAAACCCCGGATTACTTCTAACACCAAAGCCTTTAAAGGGGCACTCTACCTCCTTTAAAACTCTTGATTTCAACAATATCTGCAGATGGAAACCACGGTAGAGTTAAAGTCAGGGAAAGCTAGGGATGAGGAAAAGAAGTTGTTATTGCAAATAAACTATGGTTAAGGTATGGTCAGGGTAGACTGGGTTAATTCCATTTTGAGTTGACAGAAACGTTTTTGCTCTTTAGACTGATCAGAAAAAAAGTCTAATTTACGTCATATGGGAGGAGAAAAAAAAGACCCTTTCAGCTGCAGTATACACCGAGCGTGTGACTGTCGGCAGCCTTAATGTGCAATTTAAGAGAGTAGTAGACCCTAATTTAATCAAATTTGCTGCAGTAATCCAATGTTTTAGGACAATTTAGCCTTTACCAATAAACATAATTTGTCCTCAAGCTATTGTTGAAGCTGCTTAGATCTAGAGCTTGGAAATATTAATGGACTGAGAAAATTACTTGTTTGAATCATCCAATTCAGCGTCGTTTTACTTACTTTAGTTTTCATCCAGAAGATTTACCTGTAAGCCAAGAGAGCCAGGCTTGTACTAATAATAAGTACTGCTGTAATTCCCCTTTTTCTGAGTTTACATTTATAAAACAAAAGATTAGTGGACACGACAAATCTCCTCTCATTGTCTGCACTGGAGAGACTGTTGTTAATGTGCACTCGTAAAGATAAACACTCCTATGGGACATATAACAATAATTTTTAATGCTGAAACTCATTGGTATTCCCCTCTACCTGTTATTATTTTACTGGCTGTAATCTAAAATGACTTCAGTCGTAGAAATGAGCTCACCAGGCACACGCGCTGATAATTTGCTGAGGGGAAAAAAACAACAAAAAAACCCAACTATTTGGCAGAGAAGCATTGTAAACAAAAGCAAATAGACCCAACAAATGGTGCTTATTTATTCATGGTCGTACCTTCATTTCCATATAAATTTACGTGACCTATGGGAGGCTTGTTTGTTGTTTAGATTCACTCAGAGAAAGCAAACAAAAATCTAATTTCTTAGCAGTATTTTCTCTCACAGAGAAAGCATGTGGCCATTATTTCGCCTTGTTAGATGCTCTTTCGTCGTCTCAATATCTGATTTCGCAGGCTGCTATCTCAAATTATGGTGTGTGTGTGTGTGTGTGCTTTATTTTGTGAGGACTTTCATAATATTGACTCACAGCTGTCATTGTGTTTCCACTTACTCTTGCCGCTGCATCTCTCAGGTGCCACCGTGGAGCCTTTGTCGTGACGGAGACACAAAATGGTTCACTTCTCTGGCAGATGGCAGATGATTTTGCCCCCCTAAAATGGAACTTGGGCAATGAATAACACAATGAATAATAAGTTGTTTATTGAGTTATTGGGCCCAGCGGCAGGCACGCATGCCCGAAATTGTCCCTGTCACCGGGGAGCTCGCGGCTTCTCACATCGAAGGCTGCGTTTCTTTGTGGTGCGCAACATCAGAATTAGGGAGGATGTCATGGGATCAGTAGGTTTTTTTAGATGAGGCGCCAAATAGGACAGATAGTGAGCAGGGTTATTCTTTTTTAGTTAAAAGACTGTCAGCACTATATGAGT
Source organism: Maccullochella peelii (assembly GCA_002120245.1). Taxonomy (NCBI): domain Eukaryota; kingdom Metazoa; phylum Chordata; class Actinopteri; order Centrarchiformes; family Percichthyidae; genus Maccullochella; species Maccullochella peelii. The sequence continues at coordinate 14,977 of LKNJ01003583.1, forward strand.
AAATATCACACCGACGGGGCATTTGTTTTCTATCAAGATGTCTGGTGTTTATTGAGTTTTTAACATCATCTGGCTCGTGTGACTGCTGCGCACAAACTGAACAGATGACTGACGTTTCCTCTTGTGAGCGGTTATATTAACGACCAAAATGATCCATTATTAGATCCATTTTGTTTAATCCAATGATAAACCTTGAAATCAGTCTCCTGTATCTCTGTGTCAGTGCCGTCGGCCACATCTGTCATGCTGAGCACCTCATCATAACCCAATTAAAGACGAATATCCGTCCAGCTTTGTGATTCATACTTCAGGGCTGCAACTAATGATTATTTTAATTAAAGCTGCACTAATCGGTATTTTTATATTAACACTGGATCAAGTGACTCTGTAATGTGAAAGGAATGGCTCGTAGAGACAAACCCACAGAGCATTATCATCCGACTCTGCAGTTCCTCTCAGCTCTATGGAACGTTTTAGCATCTTTTAGCTCATTGTTTTGGTTTTACAGCCCACAACTTTATTGTTTTGGTTCACTCTTACCGCTCTCATCAACCCTGTCTCCAGCAAAAACACCCTAATGAACCCACTGAACGCTGCCTGCCCATCACCAAACAACAGACAGACAAAGTTAGCGGCTAGCTGGTGAACAAGGTGGAGCATTTAGCCACTGAAGAGCCAGATGTTTCCCTCAGGAGTTGGTGGAGACCAAAACAGAGTTAAAAGGAGAGGGAATATTGGACTAACATTCATCACATGACCAGAAACAAGACTCCAAATAAATGTTAATTTCCTTGTCTGCTGGATGCATAAATAGGCAATTGGTTGCTAACACGTTAGCCATAACAACTTTATACGGTCAATGTTATGTTTTCAGTTTGTTCCACTGCCTCCAGTGGACAGAAAATTCTATTATTGCAGCTTTAATGATACATTTGTAATTCATACATCTTAAAATAGCTTATTAACTTATAACCGCCTCAGCTGGGGACCTCTGTTGCATGTCATACCCTCTTTCTTTGCCCATGTTTCCTGTCTCCATCTCCACTGTAAAATGTCTAATAAAAGCATAAAAACATGCTTGTTTTGTCTGGTCAACAGACCAAAACCCAGAGATATTCAGTTGCATCAATATAGAAAAAGAGATAAGTAAATTCTCACATTCTGAAAAGCTGAAACGAGTGAATTTCTGGCATTTTTTGCTTGTTAAATGACTTAATAATGAGTAATAATAACTAATAATGATTCAGTTATCAGAATTGTTGATGTGTTTTCTGGTACTATGATACTTACATGGCATCTTTTCAGCACTTTTTGTTTCAGTAAAATATCAGTTTTGCTCTGATAAGATTCATGCTTTTTGATTAAAGCAGCTCTTTGTTATTCCATTCACAGAAGCCTTCGACTAATCCCTAATATCAATATCAGAACCCAAATGTACACAAGGATTAAATAAAAGAAAATGTAGCAAGCCATGTGTACCAACTTTCTGTTTTATCTGTGATTTCCTGCAGTGCGACGCGTGATCTTGAGGCTCATGTGGAAGTCCGTGGACAAGATGAGGTGTTTCAGGAAACGATCCATGTTCCCCTTCCTCGGCTTCCTCATCACCTTTCTGCTCTTTTTCAACCTTTACATGGATGATGGATACGTGCTGGTAAGATTTCTCACCTTTGAAAGGTCGATACTTGGTTATCAAGACATTGTGATGATGCTCTTTGAATGCTTCTGTCCAATTCTTGAATGTGTTCTTGTATTTGTAATTTTAGGAGGCTGACAAAAGACAGCTGGGAGAGACACTGATGCATCCTGCAAACTCTGAAAGATACGTCCACACATTCAGAGATCTGTCTAATTTCTCTGGGACTATTAATGTGACGTATCGCTACCTTGCAGGAATCCCTTTGCCACGCAAAAGTAGGTATTTCTACCAATCTGATGCTACTTTAACGTTAGTTTATGAGGTCTGAACATATTTAATCGCTAGAAATCTTTTAGGATTTTGTTCCATAAAAAGTGACTAAAGTGATTTCTGTTCACAGAGTATCTCACCATTGGTTTGTCATCTGTCAAGAGGAAAAAGGGGAATTACCTCCTGGAGACGATCAAATCCATCTTTGATCAGTCCAGTTACGAGGAGTTGAAGGAGATTGTGGTTGTAGTCCACCTGGCAGACTTTGACCTTGTCTGGTGTGAGAACCTGGTGCAGGAAATCACCAGGAAGTTTGCTCACCACATCATAGCTGGACGGCTCCTGGTGATCCAGGCCCCAGAGGAGTACTATCCATCTCTGGACGGGTTGAAAAGGAACTACAACGACCCGGAGGACCGAGTCCGTTTCCGCTCTAAGCAGAACGTGGACTACGCTTTCCTCCTCAACTTCTGCACAAACCTCTCTCATTTCTACATGATGTTAGAGGACGACGTGCGCTGCTCCAGGAACTTCCTGACGGCGCTGAAGAAGGTGATCACCTCCAGAGAAGGTTCCTACTGGGTGATGCTGGAGTTCTCCAAGCTGGGCTACATCGGGAAGCTGTACCACTCCAAAGACCTGCCACGTCTGGCTCATTTCCTCCTCATGTTCTACCAGGAAATGCCCTGCGACTGGCTCCTAATCCATTTCAGGGGTCTGCTGGCCCAAAAGGACGTGATCCGCTTCAAGCCCTCGCTGTTCCAGCACATGGGCTACTACTCCTCTTACAAAGGGGCAGAGAACAAGCTGAAGGACGACGACTTCGAGGAAGACTCCATAGACATTCCTGACAACCCTCCTGCCAACCTTTACACAAACATCAATGTCTTTGAAAACTATGACGCCACCAAGGCTTACAGCACCGTGGACGAATACTTTTGGGGAAAGCCTCCTTCCACAGGAGACTTCTTTGTCATAGTCTTTAATAAATCCACCAAAATTAGTAAGATTAAGATTGCTACTGGTTCTGACGACCGTCAGAACGACATTCTTCACCACGGAGCTCTGGAAGTAGGAGAGAAACTAGTTGGGACTAAAAAAGGGAAACAGTGTTCCTCTTATATCACACTAGGGGAATTTAAAAATGGCAACATTGAGGTTCAAGATGTAGACCACAAAATTGCCTTTGACATTGAGTGTGTGCGCATCGTGGTGACAGCCAGTCAGAAAGAATGGCTCATTATTAGAAGTATAAGTTTATGGACTACACAACCCCCCAGCCAATGAGGACTATACATAGAGACTCTTAGTACGTCATAAAGGCAATGGTTTTTATTATTATTATTATTTACTAATGTATGTATTTCCAGGTTTATTTATTCATTTTGTATGTATTTATTATACTCATTTTGATTGCCAAATCAATCTATAGTTTTTTATACCTGCAAGTTGTAACCTTAGTAGAGCATCTTCCCAGTCATTCTTAAGGACTGATCTGACCTCAGAGAATTCATGAACGTATGTTCCCTTAAATGTTCCATAAGCCCTTATTTATTTCAGCTTTTGATAGCTATCCTTAACATAGGGCAGGATATTGTATTACAATGATATAATCATTTTTATATTACTGTTTTACAACATTCTTCGGTAGAGGATGAGGCTTACAATATTCAGTTTTTCTTACTGTCAACAAATCCTATTAAAAGACCAAAATCAACAATGAATTGATCTTACTAACAAGTGTTGCCAAGTCTGATATATCTTAATCCTTTGTGTCACAGACCTCCATTGTTGTCCAAAAACTGTTAAAAGCAGTGAGCTACACTGTTTCATTGGGTGAAATGTTATTTCATTACAATAAACTTGGGCACTGCAGTTGATTTCGAGTTAACCCCTCATCCATTGTCCTGCTGCTGTAAATTCTCACTAGAGGACCGAATATGTATTAATCTGCCGCTGAAAATAGTCCCCCGAAATGCACTAGTTCTTCCTGTTTGAGTAACATTTGCTAAAAGCTACAATGGCCAACTGCTTTAGGAAATTACAGAACTAACCCAAAAAGTCTAATTATACATTTCTGACTTGTTTTTAAAGATTTACGTTTTCAGTAGGAATGAATGGGCTTGAAGGTGAGAGGCACAGACAGACTAAGGATCTCAGAAAGAACTGAGAGACGGACTAACACATTTTTGGTTTTGGTCTTTTCATGGGATTTGGGGGCAATAACAAATCACAAATCACGCCAGCCTTTAATGGTTCCAAGCAAAATGTAATTGAAGATTATTATTGAAGAATTTGTTTTACAAATTTAAAGAGTTTTGTCTGGTGTAAAGCATAAAAGTGAAACACGTCATTGCATTAGACGTAAATTTTTATCATTTTAAATGTGTTTTTGCATACATCTGCCATATTGGGATACATCAGTATCAACATACCAATATCATTATATTCATTTAAACTGTATCGCCAAGCCCTACTGTGCCGACACATTTGTAAGTCATTAGTCAATGATGCCATGAACCAATCATTTATGAATGTTTTTGAAGGCTCTTCAGAAAGGTGCTTCAAGTGAGGAATGAAGACAAATCTCACTTAGGGAACAGCAAACTACTGATTTATTACAGTTTTGCTAATTTTATTGCAATTGACCACTGTTGCTTTTCTAAATATCATACACTAATGATTTATAAATGGGGGGAAAGGATAGCAATTAAGAAGCGTAACTATATTTTTTAGAAACAGGTTCTCCTCTGAGCCTGCACAAGTGTAGCCCTGGGATCCTCTGAGAATGTCACCATTTGGTCCTTAATTATTTTCCTCCTTAAAAACCCACCAGGAAAGTTTTAGAGGTCATTGTTGCCTTGAATAGTCATCATGTCACACCTAACTTTTTCAGTTTTAAAATATGTTTTCCTGGTTTAATCATCTTCTTCATTGTGTTTGAGGCGGGTGTGTGAGTGGGCTGAGCTCTTTTTCTAGCACTGTATGTTCCGTCAGGGTTGCTGACAGGAGAACAATGTTTGTTTTCACCCATCTTCTCCAAGAGCTGAGATTAGATTGCACAGTGAAGAATGGGCCAGGTCTGCTCTTAGGTCTCTTTTTTTCCCCCCACCACAGCACAATTTTCCCCCAGTAAATTGGTCTGTGTTTGCCTCACTCTCTACACCAGCAAAACAACATCTCCCCTGAAGCTATAGGATCTCAATTCGTTCTTTCCCCAATGTTGCGCTCTCACAACTCCAATGTTTCTTCTCCTACATGGTTGCCTCTCTGTGATCTTTGCTCTCGGTTCATGCAGTCTGCTGCTGCTGCTTTGGGGAAACTTGCTTGGCTTTCCTTTGAAGATCCTTTTAAAATTCCCCACCTTGCTTTATGTTGTTTAGCAGCTAACATTTGCAAGAATTAACACTGCATATGTTAACTCATAATCACAGAAATGCTCAACGCGATTCAGAGGCGTGCTTTGAAAATAACCTTGTCATTTTCCATGTTCATGTAATTGTGATCTGTCGGTGGGCAATGTTCAGTGACAGATTCGTTTCTACGTTGAAATGGCGTCAAGAAATCACTCAACAATGCAATAAAGAGGTAAATGTTTACATAACACTGACTTTCTTTAGGAACACGAGGTGGAAGCAGATCGTCATTAAGCATGCTGTGACAGTTTTGTAAAGCTTTGTTCCGCTGTTGCAATAGCCACCTGTTCTGTGTTTTCCCTCAAGGTCTTGTTCAGTGTCACAGATCGAGACCTTTTCGCAGATTGGCTTGTACTGCCACCTTCTTCCTCAGCAAATCCCCATGTGCTATCTGAAATGAAATTAGAATGCCCACATCCTCACAATATGGCTTATTGTTTTTCCTCAGCATTTCCCTTGAAATGTCGCCATTCATTTTGGTTAATGATTCCGTGACCTGCATGGATCAAGTCCTTGGAGGGGATCTTGTTTGAATGGATGATGCTCGGAAACACGATCTACTTTGTGCTGCTTGTGTGGTATTCTTTATGACGCACACCACGGTGCCAATTCAGCCTAGTATTACCTGCTTATGAGCTATAAACACATGATGTCACCGCAGGGCATTTAGCTGTTTTACAAGTGTAATGGATGGCTTTGATACGCATCATGCCCAAGTAGAGCAACCGTGTTGTGAGACTGATATTTCTGGAGGAGAAATTGCTGTCTGATCTTTATTTGAAATAAGATGCCAGCCAAAACTAGCTGCACGCTGCAGATTTATGGACAGATTTACATCTTGGGGATAACAACAAAAGCTGCATAAATTCCTCAACTGGATGTCAGCAAACTGCTGCGCACAGCATTCTTTGCTATCGGCAGCATGTTTGGAAACCACAATCCATACTAGGGCCTTGAGTGAACAGTGTGCACAGGATCAGTTATACTGTACATTTCACTTAATACTTAAAACTCTTCTTTCCTCCTGTTGAGTACTTACAGCTAGTAAATGGCTTTGCTGTCCATTTGTCAAGAATTAAACATTTAACTGCATCGGCAGATCTCTGTGAGAAAAAGGGCAGAGGTTTGTGAATCACTTGCAGGCAGGTAACTGTCTAAGTTTGTTTAATTCTATTGGCTGAGAGGGTCCGACCCCCAAAGCTCCAAGCAAGTGATGAATGTGAATATGATGTGTGGATCCTGAGTTCTTTGAAATGTGAGCTGTCTTCCAGTGGAGCATGTACAAAGTGCATGAACAAAAGCATTTTCAGTGGATAAAACAACTCCTTTTGTACGTCGGGATCTATGAATTATTGTTCAGCTTCTGCTAACGAAATTGTACTGGGTTTGTACGTAGAAGCTTACCGATACTACCTTACAACAGGTTCGGAGTTCACATGTGCTGTATATTGTTAAGTGGAGCGAGTGTGTTAAGATGTTGTTTCTGTGTCTGTTTTACTTTCCATCGTTCTCTAAATGGTACTGTATTGTAAGATGACATATATTTTTTTACACATATCATTTCAAATGTTGTATTGTATATATTGTATTTAAAATGAAATTAGATTAAATGAATGAATGCCAACTTTGTGGTGCATTGACTGCTGAGACAGAGCTGTGTGCAAGAGAGCTCAAGAGAGCACAAAATATTTAATATGTGTCTTCAGTGTCAGGGTTTCAATATTGGTTTGAATGCCTTGAGGGGGGAAAAAAAGTCTTTACATGACCCTATATTAAAACTGTTGTCCCTCTGTCTTTGCCTGAACATGTTTTGTTTCACTGTTAAAATGTTTATGAATAAAAAACACACAATTACGGCGAACATTTTAAATTTGAAGAGAAAAAAAAACATAACTGATATTTGCAGTTCCTTGAAACTTGCGAGATCAAGCCTGCTTGACTCAGATCTTGGTGTAGCCAAAAGCAAAAAACATACATTATTCATTTCAATATTCATATGCTTTCTGCTTTTTTTTAAACTGCATACTCAATGAAGGTGTGGGGATGGTGCTTGGGGCGGGATACTGTACTGCTAAAAGCTCTGTGCTCTTTGTGTATTTATGAAGAGGGGTCATACATTTTCTTATATAAAACAGACACCTGGGAATATGGCTGACAAGGACAACAGACAAAAATGAATTCTAGAGGAGTGCATTTGATAAAGCTGTTTATTCAATGCAAGCTACTGTATATCTCTTATTGCCTGTGTAAAGGGACACACAAGGCTCAGTATGGTAAGTGTCTATTTAACATCCAGTGCCCAGAGCATTTTGCATCAAAAATCCCACCATGTCATAAATTAGTGAATGCGCAGATGTCATTCACATATATGCTGAATTCAAGGCAACTTACTCTTTACAGTGATAGCAGTATCTCCAGTGTCCACAGAGGATAAACATCCATAAATCCATTTTGGAAGTGTGAAAAGAGCGCTCCTTAAAACTTCAGATCTCGCCTCACAAACATCTCATTTTTCAAAAGGATCTAAAGAAAAACAACTCAAAATTGTGTGAAACGTTTTTGTAATAAAAAGATGCCCACCAACATGAAGTAACAATACATGGCACACGTTACAAATAATCTAAGCTCAAGCGTCCACTTACTAGCTTTCTCTGGCCATCCTGACGCCACCCCGGACAAAAGTCGAAAGCTCTGAAAGCTTAGTTTAATTTGTTTGACTCCCAAGAGTCAAGAATTAACTTACATACACAAATAAATGGCATGCCTGAAATCACTCCCAACAGCACTTCAATGATTCTAGCTCATTGTTGACGGGCAAAACTTGTATCACCGAAATTCCAATATTTCATCAAACTAAAATGAGCAATTTCATTCTTAGCTGTAAGACGTCTCATTGGTTCTGGAAGGGCACATTGCAATTGACAACAATGCTAATACAGTAATGAAATACAAAATACAGAACAAAATGAAAAGAATATGTAAACACTAAAAATAGTATAGGATCTGTAATCAGAATCATAGTTATTAGAGGTTTTATGACAGGTTTGATAAAGGCTATTTCTGATAATGAAGTCGAATCTCATACTCAGTTTAACACCTTCAGGCTTTCATAGTACCAACACCATTTCAGAGACTTTGGAGCATTTTGTCACAGTCGTCATTGCACAGCAAACCCCACATGATACAAGGATGATATGGATTGTGTGGATTTCCTCATTTACCTCTCTGGGAATCCACCTCTGTGGTAGGATTTAAATTCCGCCTCACATTCACTATCTATCTATTAAGAAGCAGCAGCGATGTGTGCAGCAAATCAAAAGAACAATGGTCGCTGCCCGTTTGATTTTTTTTGGCTGCTTCTTCTCTCAAGGTGCAGGCGCGATGTGTTTTCAGGCACACACCAGTGCAGCATCAAAGCCTGTCAATAGCTTCTGATTAGTACATTTTGTGCTGTGTGTTTCATGGAGGGTTTGCTGCACAGACCCGAGCCAGGTGCACAGGCTGAGGTGGGGCTAAGCTCAAAAAATGGAGGTGGGGAGATAAAATACATGTTGGAAAAGCTGAAAAGAAGTGTAATGAACGAACGAATGGGTAAGTACAGGGATTTAAAAGTATTGAAGTTGAAGCAAAGCTGAAGGCAGGGAAACGCGAAGCAGGAGCAGGTGATGAATGACTCGTAATAACCTGGCGAGGAACTTGTGATTGTCTGTCTGCCAGTGATGGAGGGGCCTCTCAGCGTTCAGGTGCTCTCGGGCTGATGAGCAGCCAGTTACGGTGGTTACCAAAAGGCCCAAGCCATCCTGCGCCGCTGGGTATTGAACCAGTTTGATGATGGGAAAGGAAAAGGATGCATTGTTATCTGCCAAATCTAGGATGAAAATGGCTGAGGGTGAGGATGAAAGCGCGTCAAGCATTCAATCATCATTTGTTTCCAGGTAGTGGCAAATTGAAGCTATGTAAAGTGGAATCTGCACATGTGCAGAAAGAGCTGTTGGACAAGGTATAACTGTAGGTCACAAGTTTAATTACACGGGTTAAGCCGCACTCTTATTGCATAGATGATCCATGAACATTAACAGTGAACCAGCCCAGCAGAACACTGTGTGCTTCACACTAACTTCTCCCATGGCATTTACAGGGTCTTCATGAGGAGTGGAGATAAAAGGAGCAGTGCTGCAGGCACTGTTTGAGCCAGCTCCTTCCTCAGAGTGGATGGTCCCTACGGCGAATGAGGGTTTAATCGCTCCCAATTGCTTTGCCTCACAAAAGGTGTGACCCCCCCTCCCTTTCCTGCTACCACCACCACCACCACCACCACCGTCCCATCTGTCTCTCATTGTTGCCAGTGAACAAATCTTGCCGCAGGGAGATGTGCTGCCACTTTTCCTCAGTCCCTTCTTCCCTAAACCTCCACTTTCAGGTTTGTAATGCCTTCATCCTACTGGGAACAGAGTAAGGAGTAATCAAAACAATTACCTAAGTCCCATTTTGTTTCATAGGAGACTTGTCTTTTTTTTTCATGTTTTTTTCATGTGAATCTTCAGCCAGAATGAAACAGGTTGTGTCTTGGGGGCTTTTTGTGGAACATCACAAAGGCAGCAGCTGTCACAAAACAAGATTATGCTTCAGTGGCATGTTGGTTCTGCCAGCAGGTTTAGCACTTGGCTCTTTCAACAAGAGATCCACAACCAGTTACCAATAGGACAAAAAAAAATGAGGGGGAAAAAAACAATGTGTGAAGCAAAAGCAGTCACCTTGATGTGCAGTTATCAGAAGACATCCTCTCATCAAGAACTGTGGAATATATAGCAATCTTGGTCATCATGTAGAAAACAAAGCAACCACACTGCACATGTTTCACTGCCATTACCTCTAGGGATTGTTATCCATTTTCCCAAAAAGTAAAAAATAAACTGTCTCGATGCCAAGCTTACCTTACTCTTTGTCTCGTGATCCGAACAGCTGAAAAGAAAAGCTAGGCAAAGTCTTGGCAGATCAACGGATCCTTGACTTTGATGAGACCAAATGAGCTCACCACGAAATGTAATATGTTGCCTTGCCCTCCCCACTACCCACTGTTCATATCTATCCCCTACAGTAACTCTCGTACTCCCGGGCATGTCGTCCGAAATTATAAAGGCCTTAATTAAAGATTAATGTCAGGGTTTCTTGCATGCGCTGCTTAGATAACTCATTTCCCAGGGCGCATTGCTAAAAACCGCCCAGGCTGGACACCAGATTTTTCAGCTTTCAGAACAAAAGCCGTCAGCTCTCTGGCCAACACGATCCTTTCAGCTGAAGGACAAGCAATAACAGCTCTGCTGCTCGCTTTGTGATGCCACCACTGTGACTGGAACGGGGGGAGGTTGAGTCATTTTAATTATCACAGGCAGGCAAAGAGACACAATCAGCCAGTTGAAGGCCCGCTGCACCGCCTGCTTGTGCCTCCATCCCTCGCAACAATTACTGCTGCTCGTCTTCTTCATGAAGCCTGTTTATAATGTCAGGGCATGCCACAGAGTGGGGGATGTGTCTGTGGGAATCAGCCTCGCTTTCTATGCCTCTCCACTCAACGGAGGTGGAGATGCATGGTGTGTTTGTACAGGCAGAGCCATTGAATCAGGCGTATGTGCGTGTGCTCATGTAAACATGTGTTTTGTCAGCAGTTTCAAATAGAATATATATGAAATATGACTAACTCCAGTGAAATGTTAGCAGTGCTGTATCGGGGCTTGTTGGTTGTCACATAATACCAGATCCTTCTTCCAACATCTCAAGGATGTTTTTAGTTTCTCACATGAAAAAAGATGAGCTCCACAGTCAGTGACACATTAACCACAGGGACATCAGCTTCCATGTTTATAATCAATATGATAAGGCTCGTAGTGACAGAGTGTTGCAGAGGGGTGAAGGAGGACACTTTGATGGTCTGAAAGGCCTGTTATTTAGCTCCTTCTGTACACCTCCACTGTTGGATATTCAAACTAACAAATCTGAAAGAGCCACAAAGATGAAAAATAAGCACACACTGCAATATCCAGCAGGCTGTCCAGGCCAGTAGATAACAGATACAGGCTTTCCAGTATGTCTACTCTGGGGGGAATGGTATCTGATCTTTGCTTTATTTGCTTTACATCTCAGATGCCAAAATCACTGTATCATTCCAAGTGCTGCCACTGTGTAAGCAGATCTTTAGCCTGATATTCAGACGGAATGGCAGTTTTAGTCATTGATTCAGTCTGGTATTAATTGCCATCTTGTTAGCTGTTTTCTGTCAGTGGAGGATTGATTTTGCCATCGTCAATAGTGGCTGACATGTCAGGTAGCGCTGACGCAACTTCAAGTCAACAACAAAGTTGTGTCAGCCAGCGTACAGTTAGCATAACTTATTCCAACCTTATATACTTAACAGTCAAAGCATATACAATGACAGTTTGCTTGACTAATGAGCAATAACCCATGACAAGGTGTGATGATACAGGAAAATAGGAGATGAGGTGGAGTCGATGTTTTCCACAATGCAAAATGAGTTTCCCCAACCAAGTCCATTGTTTTCCTCTATCAAGATGCCTCAGAGGGCATTATCACTGTTTCAATATTGACAGTTACCAAAGAAACAAAGGAGACACTGTGTTTAATTAACTCAAGACAAAAAATCAAGAAGATTTATTGAAGACTGTACCTGCTTGGCCCAGGTAGTGAATTACTCTTACAGCGGATGACCAAGGCTGGATTACCAACCGGCCAAAGCATGGGGGCCTGAAAAAGTCCAATTAATTAATTTGATTAAATGATGATTGTTTTGGAATATGGCCAATTAAGGACAATATAATCAAACATGACGAGGGCCCTGTCTGTAAGAGGGTCAAGCTTTTTGTGCTTCTGTGGTGCATATTCCTATATTAATGTGTAATCAAATTACCACAAAGCAATTCTGGGCCCAGATTGTATTCCAGTATAGAAAGATGTGCTTCTCCCATTCTGTGTTGGCTATTTTTGCATGTTTCTGTTTTCTTATGAGGAAACAGGCATAAAACCAAAGATTTTCTATGATTACACATGCAAAACCCAATGCAAGCCCAACAGATTTTGAATTTTCATTCATTCATGACTAAATATAGTTTGTTTAATATATCATGAGCAGTAATAAGGAATGGTAACTAAGCTGAATGTTTAAAATGTCCCTATCTAACTCTGAACAACAACATGTATCTTTGCTGAAATATAATTCCATTTTAACACCACTGGGTATAATGTCACCAACTGTAGGCCCACCCTCAAAGGCTCTGATTGGCTTGGTTGTTTCTCTGACTGGAAAGACAGTCACCAGAGCAGAGGTATGAAACCAGGGTATCAGATCTCATTTTAGCTTACAACATAGCAAGTTGTTAATTCGGATGGCAAACACTGACGTGATCAACAGGCATCACAGTGTTCATCTCATCTTGGAATTAAAACAGTTTGAAAGAACTGAGTCTTAAGTCTCTCTCTTTTTTGTGCAGTTTGACTCTATCTGCTGTCTAACTCTTAACCAGGGGCCATTATTCACAACTGACATTGACAGCCTTACCTGTGACAATAAACAGCTCCGACATGGCTTCTCCCTTCACTGCCATTGCTGAAGGCTTTGGTAATACTGCCCATATGTGAGGCCTAATTACTTTCTCAGCTGGCCCCTGCAACAAGGTCACACTTGTTATGCCACTGTCCCATCCACACAATCAGATTTCTCACAAAAGGGAGCTAATCTCATTCCTTCACAAGCCATTATCTTGATCGGACTGGCTTTTAACGCAATTTGCAACGCTGTCCAGATGAGAGAATGGCTTTCCTTTAGCAGGAGTGAAGACGCAGCATCCCACTGCGAAGTTTCAAACTGTCAGCCAACATCCACCAACTCCAAATTGGAGTTAAATTGAAGAGGCGTCCGACTGGAGAAAGGCCAAGACAAGCAGGCCCGAGCATCGCTGCAGCGGCAGATGTCGATGAAGGTTTTTAATGGAGTTGAATTAATTCACGCAGGGTGTAATTTGTCCTGTGGATGTGGGAGGCGTGCTAAGCCTGAACTTTCAGGGTCACAAGAGTCGTTATATTGATAGGCATCTGCTGAGGCGGCCTGCAAATTTGCAAAAACTGACAGATCTGCTCTGATGTTGAGATAATGATAAATTGCAGTCCTCCGATGTGAGGCCTGTTGCGAAGCCAGAGTTGTGTGCTCACATATGTTTGGCCGATACTCAGCAAAGAGAAAGTGCTCAACAAGTAAATAACTACTCTTATACTCTTCTAGGTCATTTTCCAAATATAAATTGGTCCAATTGGTTAATTCATTCATTAACTAACGGGCTTTATTTACCAGCAAAACTGTAAATACATGGTTATTTATGAACACAAACTGGCTGTATGACCTTTCAGTTACAGGATGGACCTTTCAGTCACCCCTTTTCTGCCTGCTACCATCGCATTTAAGTGTGTGTAGCTCCATTTAACCAGCTCAGTGCTCTGGGCCCAATCCAAAGCAAAGTTACTGTAGTTCTCCTTGACATTGTAGCTAATCTGAGATAGCCTGAGGCCTCACACTGTCAATTTTAGTAGGCACTCTGAGTATACTAGGTTGCAGAATGTGATTAAAAATGAACCTCGTGTGGAAAACACTGAAAGAGGAATACTGCATTGTCTATTAGAATTAAGTGCAGGACCAATTTTCTGAATGGACATTATTTAGGCAGAATACAGAAAGAAGTTTCAGATTTATTTTGGTGGTGGAAAACAAAAAGGTTATTCTTGGAAAATATACTGTTGTTTTCTTGCCTCTTTTTACTCCTGTCATCCAAAGTCTGGATTAGTGTTGTACTGTACTGTACTGCCACCTGCTGGTATGTAGCCTACATGTGTACACCTAAAAAATGAAGGGTTAGACTGGGGGGGGGGAGTAGGGGCGTTAGGGTTATGAAAAGGATAGCCTTAGTGTTGAACTTTTATTAAAGTAGTATTTCACCACATGGCAGGATATTTTCTCTTTTAACCACACACACACGCACACACCTTCATAAGTGGGACCCTGAACATGTGCCACCATGGGGATCTGTTGCCCCAACTGTGATTCAGTCCTTTTATTGTGGAGACGTTGTGTAGGTTTTCATTTGTAGTTGAGGGCAAAGGGCAAAATTACTTCATGAAAGTAACTCCCTGGATAGAGAATGAAATAGTACATCCTCTGTCTGCTTTTGCCAAGTTTTTCAAATATAACTAAATGCCTTGTGTTGCCTCTGGGTGGTTAACTGTGAGCTGTGAAATTACCTATTTTTTTGCATTTTCTGAAATTACCTTCTGCTGCGTGATGTTAGGATGAAATGTGATTCAACCAGAATTTGTAGGGAGAAAAAGCACTAAAAAAATGTAAACATAACTATATCTGATGGTCTCCCCTTCAGAAACAACTGAAAACCTGCAGAAAAGGTACTAGTTGGACTGATAACTTTGCATTATCCACAACTGTATTTGCTCAAATGAAGCTACTTTGTCTCTAATTGGATGTGCATGAGGAATATTAGTCAAAAGGTCTCAATCAGACAACATATTCTCAATCAAAGGCCAAATAGAAACATCATACAGCTACAGAATACATTGACCTTTTCACTGTCAGAAACTATCAAACTGAATTTGTACTGGAGCTCTTTCCAAAAGAATATTCCATTGCTGTTTTTACTCGCTCTATACGCTGTTATGATGATCACTGCCTACACTGTGTCCTCTTCCTGTTGTATGCAGAGTAAAGAGCTGTGTCACTTTGAAGTAATTTGTTTTGCTTCCCGGTCCCTCGTCTGGCTGGATGGAACTGGATGAGGGCCCTTGGTGAGAAAAATGCTGCCTTTCCTTACTGATCACTGCAAGATCGTTGTTGCACTACACTTCTTCTAGAGGCCAGTTTGGTTTAGTTTGAAGCAGGAAGTTTCTGGAATGAAAAAGGTAGGATTGAATTGCCTTTTTTTTGTGTGTCACAAAAAGCATTCTGCCTCGCTGCTACAGTTGACACTGGACCAAAGAAAACATCAGCGTTCTCACTTTCTGCTGTTATTTTCTATCCAATTGTATTCTTTTGATTCAGTTGCCATTTCAGTCTGCCCATTTTGTTCTTTCAATAAGCTGTTCTTCTGCCTGAAGGGACAACTTGTACTTCTGAGAAACTTAGCAGTCATTCACACTGTAAATCAGGCCATTGGACTAGTTAAACAACACTGCCATCCGCTGCCTGTGATGGAAACATACACTGTTGGTGGTCACTGACATGAGAGGAATAATAATGTAGGCTGCCTATGGTGGGAGGGTTGTTTTTTTTACCTTTATTTATGCAAAGTGTGCCCTTTTCCTGCTACACATGAACAATTTGACACATTCAAGTTCAACCGGAGCATTTACTGTAGTTACAAGTGTCTGACTCAAAGGCACCTTAGCAGTAACTGTTGAGAGAAAGTTTAAACAGCAGCTTTACAACTCAACCTTTGCAACTTGAGATAGGTGACCCGACCCTTTGAGATGACCGTGTAGTAGTAACTTTAGTGGGTAAAACTGACTTTGATCTTTAAAAAACAAAGCAAAGTCTTAAATGTCCCTTTTCTGTAGCTTCTCTGTCTGCTCTTGCATTTTGTTTAATTTAAAGTATAAACCCGAATCTTACAAAGTGAGGAAAACCTGAGATAATCTTTGATTCAAGGGACCCCAATTTTATTTGTAGTGGTCTGTGTGCATACCTGATTATGGTATTTTCAAGATTTTGTATTGAATGTTTAATGTAAGTACTTGGATTACTTACTAAACAAATACTGTATATCACAAAAATCTGATATTCAAACCTGATATTCACAAACATCTGATATCCTGAGGTATATTGGTGGTAAGCCAGTCTGAAGGGTGATTGCAGCATGAGTGAAATTCAGTTTTGTGCCTGTTGATTTAACACATCTTGACAAGTTGTAACTGTTGCTTTAGAGGTAGAACAAAAGTTATTTGTAGCTAATCCTGTGGCACCCATCAGCTTGTTAGATGGGTGGGCTTCAGGGAGACATGAACACATAGACAATCAAAAAGGATGTATTGTTTTAATTAAACAAGTGTCTGCTGAGGGAAATGCTCTTCCTTTCCTCAAAAACTACACTGTTCACCACTGAGCAGGTGAAGTTGGATTTTAAACTGCGCAGGTGTCAGTGTGAATTTTTCGAGTACAACAACACATGTAGCAGAATGCTGCCGGGAAAGAGTATTCATGTCTTTCCTGCAGCTAACCTACTTTGGAGAAACAGAATGAGGATGTTCAAAGCGCATTTCTCTGTGTGCTGCCCTTCATCCAGGCTCTTTGGCTGTCGGGGTTAAGAGCCGAGTTTCAAAGGAGGAAACTGAATCACTTTGATTTGGAGAGGAATCTGCCATTTATTAAGGCCAAGACTCTCAATCGCTGCAGTCAAAGTCTGCTTTATCTGCTGAAGTCGAAGTGCCTCGGTGCCCTTTTAAAAAGTGTTCAACAACTAATGACCCAATGTGTACTGTGTTGATATTAAAAAGGTGCCATGTGCTGAATTTTTAACATCAAGAATCATTTAATTTCCAGACATGAGTGCAGTATTGATTTTTTTTATTCAGATTTGGCAGGAAAATCTGCTGGACGGATTTATAATATTGTTGTCGGGCACCAAACAGTTCTTCAAGGATCTCTTTCATAAAGAAATACTGTGTCAGAGGGCGACCGACACCAGCAGTCAGCAATGTGTCTTATTAGAAATGTAAAAAACACTATGTATACTAGTAAGGCTACCAAACATCTCAACCATAGTCTCTTATTATACTGATTCTGAATTGGAGGCAACAGATAACAATTAAGATTTGATCGTTTCCATTGAGATTGTATCTTCTAAAGAATAAAGCTGGTGTTGTTTTAAATTTCTCTTATTGTCAGGAAACTCAGTACTTTCTCACTTCTGTCAGCCCCAAGCTCTATAGATTTTACTGAAGGCCTAAATCTTTACAAATGAGTCACAAATATATAGTTTCATTTTTAAAAATAGCTCAGCAGTTTCCTTAAACAGCTGGTCACTGTAGTTTTTCGCAAACGATACTCAAACAGGAGTAAAAAGTGCATTTGTTGGGGACTATTTCCGGCAGCAGATTAATACACATTTGGTGCTCTAGTGAATCTTTGTTAGCAGGATGGTGTGTGTGGGCTTGACCCTGGCGTCCTCAATGGTAGTTTCAGCCCTGTGATAACAATGAAGTGGATGAGAAGTGTTTAGAGAGGCGGGGCGGTAAACCGGCTTACAGAAGCAGTCACATAAAAGAAAAGATGATCACAGCACGCTGGTTTTGTATCATGAATCCTTTAATAGTCCTGAAACAAAATAGACAGTGTGCAGTGAAGAAATAGAGTAAATAAATATAGTTTCTCAGGGATACACAATTTGCTTGATGCTCAGGATTTTATTTTCAGGACCTATACTTGAAAGGAGCAGAATACAGGCAGGCCTCAATGCTGGACATACAATCGAAGGGTCTGGCTGGATAAAAACGACAACAGGAAAAGAAAAAAAAACATTGCAGCTACAAGAAGAGAGAAAAAAACACAATCACGTCTTCACAGAAAGTATACGGTCTGGTCCCCTAAAACGTCACCTCGGCCTCTGGGATGGTTGTCAGTAAATTGTACTTCGTTTTAAGATGTACGGCCTTCGGGACTTGGTGGTGTGCACCGCTTGTCTCTTCAGGATGTAGGGTGATTTTCGTTTCAGCGGAGTGTCACTGTTCTCCTCTAAATATTCTAGAGAGTCATGGAGTAGCTGTTCGGGGCAGAGAAAGAGACAAGGCGGCGGCTGAGTGTCACACAACGAGGAGGAAATGGCAGACAAACACATGTTTTGTTGCTGAGTGGCAGAGTAATGGGTGGCTACACCGGTGTGGCTGTTATTAAACAAGCGCTTCTGCTCTATGCTCCCATGCATGGCAAAACAGGGGCTAATCTGCAGTCGCTGTGTTAAGATAAAAAAAAAAAAAGAGAGAGAGAGAGAAAGGAAGGCAGGTGTAAGGAGCTGAGAGTGAAAGGAAAATGATGGAGGGGAGACAGGAAGAGACAAGGAGGAGGGGTGAGGGAGGGGGGGTAATGAGGTGTGTTTACTGTGAGAGAGGATGGATGGGCTCTTGTGTGCGAGTGTTTGCGGGATGTGACTGAGATTTGGAGTAAGCCTGTATGAATGTGCCTGTGTTTATGTGAGTGTGTGTACATGTGTTGATAGGATTTTGTGTCAGCCAGCATAAGATACACTGTTATTGGCTTTACTGGCTTATTTTCTGCTTATTGGCATAAACAGTTACTGAAAGTACAATTTAGTGGTGCTGGTACTGGTGTACTTTATATTTTCTTTCCCTCGTACGTTTGAACCAGAAACTAATTTCCACCTAAAATTATTTCAAAGGGAAATATTGTACTCTCTACTCTCATATCTGTTACAACTTGCTTTGCAGAGATACGCTCATAAAATGTTGCTGCTGTTGGTTAAAACACTTTTAGGCAATACAGTATAGCCTTGTTTTAACTGGATGATGCTACATTTTTGACAAATCTAAAAAGACATTTAGAGAATTTTCTCTATTTATAGAGCAGCATGTGATGTCATTCAACTAATCTGAGAGCATGGAAATTCACAAAATTGTGGATGTGTGATTGATCAAAGATGAATGCACACCACATACTGTCAAGGATAAGAAAATAAAGTTGACCAAAAGACAATTCATTTCCATTGGGGTAATGAAGATCTTTGCATGGCGGCAGGCAGGAAAAAAATAAATAATAATCAGCATAAACACACAATAATACACACACCTCAAGTAAAGGGTGACTACTTCTTCCACCACTGTTGTCTGTGTGTTTGTGCATCTCACCCTCTCCTCCCGGCTCTGCAGCGCTCGGCAGATGTTTTGCAGGTTGTACAGCTCCTCCAGCAGCTGGTGGCTCCCCTCCCTCAGCTCGCCGCCATCCTCCTCCACCTCGCCGCTCCACGCCTCCTGCTGCAGGCTGCTCACCATCCTGCACAGGTTGGCCAGCAACACACGCCAGTAGGGGGCACTCTGCTTATTCTGTTTCATCTGCAAAGAGGGGAAAAGATGGGTTGAGGGGGTGGGGGGGATTAGCAGTTTGAAAAGGATGAGTTTTCAAATTGAATTCAGTAAGTGATTGGTTTTCCAGATTCAAAACTTGCCAATAAATTAGATCCTAGTTGTGAAGAGATGATTTAATTGAAGTTTCAATTAACATTGTGAACTGAGGTGAAGTGAAAATTGAGTTGAGCCCAGAGGGAGAGAGACCACGGAGGATAAAAACACAGTTGTTAAACAACCTGATATTAAGACCATGAACAACTTGTTTTTTTCCTAATTTTAAAATTGATATTTTATTTCTATTTATTGCATTTTTCAACATGCAACTTTTGCACAAAATTAAATATAGGGCTTTTTTCATTGGTCATGACTGCGCTGCTTTAAACGAAAAAATAGGGTGGACACAATAATGAGAACACTTGAATGCAATCTAATCCAATAGCTCTGCTATACTTGGTACATATGCGTAGCTTATTATTATGCTCATGTCTGGTTGCAACTGTGATAGAAACTATACTACTGAAGAAACTACTGAATTGGGATTTTGTAGTTATTGGTATTATTGTACTACATTGCTTTATATTGTACATTTTTAAAGGTGTTTCAGTCCACCCCTCATATGTACAGATTGTGGGGATAATTCTTATTTCAGACAAATTGTCACTGATAATTCTTCCACGCTATGTATTATTTGGTATCCTCAAAAAATTATATTTATTTAGATTTTTGTTTTGTATCGTGTCCTAGCTCTGAATCTCACTCTTCATGGATGTTGAATCTCATTTTTTCATGTGTTAAGTTTTATATTTCAATTAAGAATATTGACTTGAATTTTTTGGTCCTTTCATAGCTCAAGTTTTATGAACAGATGCAATGGATCAGCCCGTCTTAATGAGCTGCTAATCCACCACAATGCATTTCATTTGTTTCACCGAAGTGCTGTGGTCTAAATGCTATTTTGGAGGTTTTCCACTCTCAACAACTATTTTTATTCGCTGTGTTTTTATAGTTGAAGCAGTAAAAGCTTTAGCAAAATCCCTTTAAGAGGCACTGAGGATGTTGCATTTGAGGCACTGATGCACACGACCACATGTTAAGACAGCTTAATTAAGATATATGCGTGCTATTTCTTAAACATTCTTAGGCACCCAACACCCAGAAGGATATTTCAGTCACATATAACCTCATCTAGCTGCAGCCTGTTGTGTTATAATCTAGTTTGAGTGCTTTAAGACGATTGAGGGCCCCGGCGGGGGGGGGGGGGGGTCCCTGTGCGTGGGCCGGTGATCTCACACACATTGCAGCAAAGACCTCTGGGTGTCACAGAGGATGATGGAGAGATTCAGAGGGCGAGGGGAAATTGTCGCTTCTAAGTTATTGTAAATGGCCACAAGCCCTCCAAGACTCACATTGCTCACAACGTTTATGAGCAGCTGAGGAATACAGTCTCCTGATGTTGTAAAGACAGGAGCCACACCAAGTACAGGTTGCTTTCGTCTGCCAGGGGGGAGACATGTAATAAAAGCTGTAGAGATGTCAAAAGAACACCAGACTAGGGACCAAACATAAGCAACTACTGACATTTATAAATCATTCATGCATAGAAGATTTCAGTGGTTTTCATTTAGTTTGAAATGAACTTAATGAGTGGGGCCAGGAGTGGTTTTAATTGTACTGAAAGGTCACATGAAGGATTGTTTCTTTTGTTGCTTCCTCAGGATCTTCTTCTGTAATGCTAGTGAATCGATAATTTTGAGCGGTGGGTTGAAGAGTTAATGCAGGGGTCCAATATTCTAACAATCCCCAGTGGACCCCTTGTTATTAACAAACCAGCCTAGTATCTGTGGCAACCACCAATATTAGGCTAATACAGCCAAAATCAAACTTTGGAGTCATACTTTAGTGAATGTTCTGCACTGTTTCTTTAACATTATTATGTGCAATTTTAGAACATTTCCTCAACATCTTTACAAACTTAAAATTACTGCAAAAGCTCAATCTACATTCCAACATTGCGAGCAGCAGCTAATGATAGAGTGCAAGGGTCATTACCAAATCGGCGAGACTAGCAGATGAAACCTGGCTGTGGAATAATGCAATCATCGATCAATTGTAAAATAAGAGCCAGAAGATTAAGAGATATACTGTTCCTCTTGCATCTAATCAGATAACAAGAAGAGTGGACAAGCAGGTCAATCAAATCCACAAGTATCTCCTATAACTGCACTTCCCAGCCTCTTGAGCACTCTGTCATCTGGCAAGTTATTATTACAATCATCGCCCCTCAGAAGCACTGAATCACAGGGCTGATTTGTCACTGTCACGTCTCCGTACGAGCACCATGGTTATTTATCAGAGACAGAGAGGTGGAAGATGTGTCGTTATGATTCTGTCAGGTCAGTCTGAATCCTATAAGGCTCGGCCATCCGTCTCCTCGTTGCCTCTTGTTCTGCTTTCACCAACTTCATCCCTCAGCTTTTTCTTGGCCTTGAGCTCACACCACTGAATAAGTTCCCGCAGCTCTTATTTTCTTTTCATCTCAATGGATATGCCCCCCGACAGCAGCAATTGGGGTGTGTTGATTATATTTATTTTGCACTGCACATTTGAACTGTATAAAAAGAAAGACTAATTTAAAGTAAGATCAGTCCAAATGTAAGTTAAACTCTGAGTGACACACAAAAAAAAGCCTCCTATAGTAAATGATTTATCTCCCACTCAGCATGAAAACAACCAAAAGGTGAGGCTGTGACTGAAGCATGGATCCAGATTTCATGAAAGAACACCTGGGCAGCCTGTGTGAAGGGTCACTTACTGACCGGGTGGGTAGTAGCTTTTTTAGACACTCAGTCTCTGATGCCACAACTGCAAAAAAAAAAATTTTTAAAGGGACCCCCATACCTTATAAGTGAAGAGACTGCTGAGTAGCTCCTCTTCTAGTGCTCGCTGATCCTGGTCGATGTCTGTCAGTTAGAGGAGAAACAGGACTATAACCTTCAACCAAATCTAATCAAGAGCTAAGTGAATCCTGAGCGATTAGATATGGAAGTATAGAATGATCTTTGTCAATTTGTCTTATGTATCAACTGGCATTTAGACTGATTGTGAGTGAGTGTGTGTGTAGTTAAAAAGAGTTTGCAACATTTACATACTATCACTATGTGAAGACAACCTACTGTAAGCTGAGCCAAAATATTCTTATTTGTTGGTAGACCTCTTTAAGCATTTAACAGGTGGACACACTATTGATATACAGAAGTCCCAGTGTGCCCTGAGTGAAAACAAAAAACACAAATTGCCCAATAAAGCTTTGTTATTTGATTTTTTAAAAGGCAACAACAACAAAAAAAGGATTCAAATGAGATAGGTCCAAATCTTACAGGCTGACTGCTCATTAGCTCACTGGACCAAAAGTGGCTTTGTAGTCAATATAATTCTCCATGGATTTAGGCTCTTAAGCAGTTCAGGGTAGCCTGCATTTAATGTGAAATAAATAAATGAAAATGAATGAATTTACATAATTTGGAATCAAATTTTAAAAAATCTTAATAATAAATATAGTTTACTCTGCTGTGGTTTATTTAGAGGCTCCTTTTTTGTATGACCATGGGTTCAGATTGGTTCCAAAACGTTAAACTAAATGAGGCATCATTACATTGGATCATTGAGGAAAAGCGGTTTATAGGAGCTTAAAAGAGCACTTTAGCAGAAAATAAGGAGAGTATTGTGGGACCTGAAAAATTTAATAACTACCTTAAGAATAAATCATGTTGGCAGCCAGGATATTTCAGCATTTAATCCGGAATCCCAAACTCAGAAAACCATAACGTTATGAAGAGGCTTTGAAGTGCAAATTCTTATTTTCACAGAAATATTTCAATGATTTAGAATATTCAGTTTTTCAATACTTGCAGCAACATCATCAAAATGATGCACCTGTTGCATACAGTCAGTTATGTGAGAGGCAAATGGCTGGACGTTGCCATACTTTGCCTGAGTGGCATGGCTTTTTCCCTATTTTGTTTACTATAAATGAAGTCAGTGATAAATCATAACACGATGCATACATGCCAAAACCTGTTGAAAGAGCCCCAGTGCTTA
Source organism: Maccullochella peelii (assembly GCA_002120245.1). Lineage (NCBI taxonomy): Eukaryota > Metazoa > Chordata > Actinopteri > Centrarchiformes > Percichthyidae > Maccullochella > Maccullochella peelii. Next base: position 38,542 of record LKNJ01003583.1, read on the forward strand.
CCTGTGCAAAGTCCACCACATGTGAAACAGAGGAGAAGCATACACGCCAACTGTGCCTGCATCTTGGTGAGAAATCAAAACAAAAACAAAAACAAAAAAAAGAATCCCACACTGAAGAATTCACCTGAGGAGGGATCTAGCCCATAAGGTTAAGGGTCAGACACAGACAGCTAAAGAGGCTGAAGAGGGAATGTGTAGATGATGCTGCTGCTGCTGCTTCCTCTTCTCTTCTTCCAGCTCCAAACACGCTTTCCCTTCCTTGCAGTTTTCTGGTTGGTTGTGAAGTGCAATGGGCTCCATTCCCTCAGTTTATAAGAGCCAATGTGATGTCAGAGGATCAGTCTCTCACCCCCTCCCCCCACCGCCTCCTCTGCTCATCATCACCCCCACCTTCCCACCCACTGACACAGCCCCCTTCATCCACCCATCTCTCTCTTCATATTGTCTTTCCCCTCCTGCCACTGTGTCATCGTTTCATCAGAATCAGACGTCACTTTGGCATCACAAGGCGAAAGGTTTTCGCATCAAGGTTTGGGAGAACTGGTTATTTCAGCTCATGAATTGCACACAGTCTGAGGTTTCTTTTGCAATTGTCTCCCAGAGACGGGACGCAGGGGTGGTGTGTGTATGTGTGTGTGGAGGGGGTGATAGGTAGACAGGTATTAACATCTGGAAATGTATTTTTATTTAAAAGTAGGTTTTTATCAATATTAAACTATCTGAGTTCATCAGAAATTATGCACTATGCTTGTCTAAAATGTGGATTACTTTGTGACTTTGTGTCTTAAATAAAGTTTCTTTTAAAGTACGTCTTCACTTGAGAAATCTTACCACAAGGTCCACCAAGTAGTTATTCTGGAACTTCTGATCATATTGTATGATCTTCATCAGCACTTTAAAGACAACTCTTCCATGTTAGCTTAAGCTGAAGTTTAAAGTTCAGTCTTTACTTTGGAAACAGTAAAACAAACAAACAATCTTCATTGTTCCTTTTTAAGGTTTTTATTATTATTCCAATTCAACACCACTAGATACTGCGGATTATGATTATGCATAATTTAAATAAACAGATCTGCTCTGTGCACTACAGGCGAGGATTCTGTCTTAGCTACTGCATGTAGAGAAATGAAGAGAAATGTGAACAGATCCATAACAAAATTTAAAAAAATAAAAGTGTCGTCCATTCAATTCGGACTAACTCATGTGCTGATGTGGCAGTTGAAATTAAGCTATTGCATCATGGCTTTCTTATACAAATATTCTAACAAATAAAATATGTTTAGTACTTTACTATGGAGTTCCACAAAGATCAATTTTAGGTCCTCTCCTTTTTTTGGATTTTGTATAATGTCATCTTGATTTTTTAAAATCTGTTACTTTGATATATTTCTATGGGTCATACATAATGAACTAATTGGCCATTGCATTTCAGCATTTAATTGTTCTAATTACAAACACCTCTAATTGTTGTTCATTACTAAACACAAAACAAAAGTAATCTGGCATCCTAACCTGGGATGCCTTGAATTGTAATAATATAAGAAGGTGAGTGAATATTTCTTGTGAAAAACACTGTATGTACAATGTGGTAGACTATCACATATATTCCACTTTTATTTAAAGCCACAAAGTAAGTATAGTTTTGTCAGTATAATCAGCTTTAGTTTCACTTCCATATTCTCACTAATTGGTCCCCACAGAGAATTTTAAAGTTAATATCCCAGTTGGAACAGCTTCAAAACATACTGTATGTGTTCTGCAAAAGATGTTTCAAACATGAAACACATTCAGACTGTAGTTAAAGCTGGCTGCAGCCCTCTCATGTCTGAATTTCATCTTTGTCATTTGAATCCAGCAGGGAGAGCCAGTTAGCAAACCCCAAGAGGTTCCATTTTCTCCTGCAAGCCCTGTGCTGCAGCTCACTGAGACTGTAATCATATTTTTTTACTTTACTTACTTTCCTTGCACTTTTAGACACATTTGTAGAGTACCACAAATGAAATCAATGTGCAGAACTGTATGTGTTTACTGTACTGTATGTAATGACCAATACTCTGTATATTCTCTAATATAGTCCTTAAAATATTTGTAGGCTACTTATTACATTTTTTACTTCCACATTTCTATTCTATTTCTTATGTGCAAATGTGCTTAATATGCCTAATGGGATTTCTGCACTCTCTGGTATCATAATGTCATACGAACTTTCCATTTAATAGTCATTTTAATCTGACTTCCCGGTATTTCTTTTTAATTCCCAATGTTTTACTGTTTACGTTTGTTCACTGAACACTGTGACTTTGTTTGAATCACCACAAGCATTTACTTTTCTCTTTTATTATTTCTTCCCTGTGGTAGTTTCTCAGGTTGCTGCTGTCTGCGGGTGGAAGGGGGCAGAGTTTCACCAATAAATCTCAGTCTAGTCTGGGAAACACCTCCCTCTCCGCTTTTCTGATGGGGCGGACAGAGTTGCTGTCGGGACACCCCTCAACTTTTCTCAAAACACTCCACAAAGTGTCCGACGTCCTGCCATGCTGGGACTTTAACGAATTTCGGATCGCTGGCCTGTTTAATTGCGCTCCTGAGTCATGGCTCCGTTTGGGAAAAACTTCCTGAAAGCTCGACTGAAAAACAGGTAATTTGATGAGAGTGAGATTTCTTGATTGGAATTCTGTTGAGCGTGTTTTTCTCCGAGTTCGGGTATTGGAAAGCACTGTTGAGGAGGGAGACTTACGCACAACGCAGTGCGCATCGGATTTTTGAGTGAGCTGCAAAGTGGAGGACAAAGGGGCAAAGTAGACTAAATCATTAATGCAGTTTTGTTTTTACATCCTTATCGACCAGTTATATTGGAAGGATACTGCAGGCTACTGTCCAAATGCAATCAAAGTAATAATATAGCAACATAGTGATACCATGGAGCATTAATATATAGGAGTAACACAAATGCACCATTACCATACCACATGGACACAATATAAACCAACTAATATCAGATTGTTCGTATGTTTTTTTCAGGGTTATTAATAACCATCTAACATACTATTGTTTTAAACCAACACCAACCAGTAGTAGGAAATCCTAGCGCCTGTGTGTTGCCATTATAGGGGTAATATGTGGGAGTATTATTGAAGAAGAGGTATATCTGTCAATATTTAAGGCAGTATTGCAGGTGTATGTGTGCATCTGGAGGAGCGAGTGGGGTGTAAACCTTAACACTTGAAAATACTTTTTTATCTATAGGCTATAGTTACATTTATTGCCACTCTCACTAAATGAAACTGATGTAAGAAGTGTTTTCTTGCCTGTAGGTGTGAGTTATTATTCCCCATTATGGAAAGTTTGAGTAAAATTTGCCCTTCGATAGCGGTTCTCTCATTCCTGTCAAAGTACACTGCACTGTACATCAACTTATAAGAGCTTTCACCTTCTTGTGCTCTGTAATTACGGCAAAGAAGTTATTATTAATACACGTTTCATCTGGGACACCAGAGTCAAAAAAAAACAAAACATTCTTACTTCAGGGTTTAGAGCCATCCTATCATCAACACTTGTATAATTTGCTTCAGCAATTTCCCTGAGTGGCTAGCGTGGCCTTTTGATGTGGCCCTTGCTGCAGCTGGGATCCAGCCACAGCTTTGAAAAAGGTGGGGAAATTAGATTTGCTGAGCCACAAGCTGTCCACCGTTATTGGGGCAGAAGTGCCATTTGGATTGTTGACTGCAGAATTTTGTTGTGCAGAGGTGGTAAATAGAGTAGCAGGGGCGTAAATATACACAGTGCAGGCAGTGCGGTTGCACTGGGGCCCCTGGTGTGTGTGTTGGGAGGGGGCATAGAGAAAGTGGGCCCTCCAACAATTATATATATATATATATATATATATATACACACACACACACACACACAGTATCTAGGTCTTGATCCA